>CAKNWU010135585.1:1030-13648 GCA_932072015.1 Andricus quercustozae | reverse complement strand
AAAAAATGATTATTATCCTAATGTTAGCCTGTTTAAATTTTGACAGATTTTGACATACATATTGATCCTAAGGAAACAAAAACGAAAAGAAAGCCTGTATTCCAAATAATTATTTTGGAAAAATCTTTTACATGCTTGAGAACGTTTTACTAATAAAGTACATTAACAAAAAATTATCGCGCCTCAGTAATCAATACTGACCCAACAGCACGTTCTTCTCGAAGTTCTTTTCTCGTATTTAAAAATGATAATTTTCTACCTCTGCCTCAAAAATCTGCTGAATACCTCAAAAATGTTTACTGCCAAAAATGCAGTAGCAAAAAATCAAGAAAGCTGAAAAAATGAAAAACAGATAAACTCAAAAATGATCATTTTAAAATTATACTGTTTATATATTTTCCATTCTTTCAGCTTAACCTAATGTTATTTACACTGTGTTTTTATCAGCAGTAAATCTTGTTCTACTTAAAAGATTTTCCAAATATCTAAAAAATTATTTTAAAACATAAAAAATTACTACCTATACTGTCTGTGAGGCCTGAATATTTCAACCTGAAGAAAAAATAAATTATTTACCGGGTTCGACTGAAATATTTATGTTTGAATGTCAACTGTTTGATCTGAACCTCGAAACAATGGTAAATTGTACACATTTTTCTCCAAGGATTTCTAAGGGTGTCCAATTATCTAAAAAGTCACTGCAGAAAATTATATAGTAAGTAAAAGCATAAAAACCCATAGCGACGATTTTTCACAACATTCTTCTTTATTTTCGATTCGGGTGAACTTCTTTGCCTTTCGGATATAAACGAGAAATCTCAGTGTTAATTTTTGGCCGCAATGATCATCAAGTCCTGGATTATTATTTTTTTCTTTGCTCTCAAACTTCTTGACGGAGCCAGCCGAAGCAAGTCAGGGTGGGTAAATGGATTATCAGATTATCTGAAATCTGAAGTGTATCAGGTACTACTGCTTTTCGATCCGAATAAACTTACAGAAAGCTCTGAAGTTTCAACAGTTGTCAAAAAGATCTCAAGAGTAGTTCCGACCTGGAAGATTAGTATTCAAGAAGCAACGGATAAAAAGGCAGAAGATCTGAGCTTAGTGCCTGCTTTTAATAATCCTCAATCAACAACTTTGAACCTGGTAATTCATTCCAATGAATATGAATCAAGTCACCTGATCAGCTTTATGACTAAAGTATCGGAATCTCAGAGTCGTCCAAAATGTTTGGTCATCTTTCCACAAAGAAGAAATGAATCGATTTATCAGAAATTATTTCGAAAGATGTGGTTGCTGAGATTCTTGGACGTCACGATTCTCGAACCAGAAGGAGATTTCGTATCGATCCACAGATTTAATCCATTTACTAGGACCTTCTCCAAGGAAAACTACACCTCTCGATCAGAATGGTTTCCTGATAAGAATCGAGATTTGCATCACTACCAGATGAAGGTGGGGTTGTTTCCTTCTCCACCTTTTGCCACTGTGACTTACAATCAAACTGGAGATGTTATAGAAGCATCTGGACCCGATGTAATCATGACAGAAAGTTTGTCAAAAGCAATTAATTTCCGGATATCATGGTATACTTCAAAAATAAGAGGCTGGGGATTTCCTAGCTGTATCAAAAAAGAAAATACAGGCCTTGTACGAAGCATAGTTTACAATCGAATACAATTCACTGCAATTCAAACTGTAAGATCCCGGATGTGTAACAGAACTCTTTTCACAATCAGTGCTGATACCAAACACGCACGTTTCGTAGTAGTGGTACCGAATTTTCCTGAGAAGTTGTATTTGCTGACCACGGAATGGAAATTCTACACTCTGTTCTTTCTGTTCGTTTTCTTGCTGATCAATTGGGTTATATCTAAATGCTTTCACTTTAAAGGTAGGCATTGGCAGCTTGACATTTTATTTCAAATGATTCTTGGATTTGGGACACCTCATGAGCCTCAAAAATTAGCTGAGAGAATAGTTTTTGGATCTATCATATTGACTTGTCTACTACACTCTTCGTTTTTTTATACAGCTCTGACAAGTATCCGATTGCAAAAGAGAATTCAAATCGACTTTGAATCATTGGATGACGTTCTCTCGTTGAATCTTGAGACAGTAATCAGTACTAGAGTTTACAATCATTTTCTTGCTTCGACAGAAGGGAAACTTAATGTTTTATTGAATAAATCCACTAAACTGGACATTTCCATTGAAGATTGCTTAAGTCATTTGATGCAGTCGAAAAATATAGCTTGTATAGTACGAGAGGATACTGCACGTTGGATGATTAAAGACGAAAGGGACAGCTGCGGACGACCAAGGATGAAAATTGTTCCTGAATATGTATTTTTTAGTATCCGTGCTATTTTTGCAGAATCAGCATCTCCATTTTTAAGTCGATTCAACAAAGTAATATCGAAATTCAAAGACAGTGGATTGGTGGAGAAATGGCAACGTTCAGTGAAATTTTCTGAAGGACAAATTGAGTCTAAAGATGAAAGTTGTCGTACGAGGGGTGAAGGATCAGGTCAGATAACAATCCTGTTGATTGTCTTCCTGGTTTTTGGATATTCTTCCTCCATGATAGCTTTCTGTTGTGAAGTTGGTCTGGGATTAATTAGGAGGCGATAAAAGTCGCATGCGAAATTGCTAATAGAGTTGTTATTCTTGAAGATCTGTATTAGAAAGAATAAGATAAATGTGTTCTATGTTGTTGAATTTGATAATTGTCATTATTACCAAGAACATTCCTACGTACCCGAAATTTCGTATGCTCAGAGCAAAATGTATGCGATGTACCATTGTTGCGGGGGGTGTCGGGGTGTTTCATGTGAAAAAATGTTTTTTTTTAAACCTTTACCACTTTTACTCCATGGAAAATTTTGCTTATTATTAATTTCATATGACCTAAAAATATCATACATACAAAGAGTATAACAAGAATAAATTAAATATTCAAATGTAAGGAAATAGTCAAATAAAAGTGTATAAAATATAATATAAATAAGACATTCTCTATCATTATTAGAATATTCATATTTTGAAATTTAGGTAATGAGTAGTGTTTGCGAACAAAAAATTGCATAAGGAACGAGAATTTTTTAAGGATGTCGCGGCACTGACTTAGCCTTGAGACATTCGCTTCGAAAGTGTTAAAGATTGAAAAAACAATTTTTTATATAAAAGCATTAATCAAACGAAAGTTTTGGCTTCATTTAAATAAATTTAATAGTTAAGTACAATAAAAAAGTAACGTAGCACAAAATTCTCTCAAAACAGGGGAAATAGGGTGATTTTTCACGAAAGTTGCGGAATAATAGTGGAATAAATTCTTTTAAATAAAGTGAATGTAAATACCACATTGAATATGCGTAATATGAAACAGTTTAAATTCCTAAGCCGGATAAATCCCCTGTATTTTGACCCAAAACCAACTTTTATGTTGAAAAACGAGTCACCGGGGCATTTTTGTAGTTGGAACTTCGAAAAACCGCTTTTCGAGAAAAACGTATCTAAAGTTGGTGAGTGTCATAAGCGCAAGTCTTATTTTTTCATTTAACATGAAATATATCCACTTCCGTTTGCTTTCGGGACATGAGTAAAGTGCCAAATGATTCATTATAGGTCCTAATATGTATCACCCCCTACTTAAACACATAAATAATAATTTTGACCCTGACTTAGAAAAACGAGAATATCTCTTAACTATAGAACCGGCCATAAGGGCCCTTTCCATGTGACGCCCAAATACATGGCAGTTTTAACAAAATAATTGAATTTTTAGCCAAAAAAGATTAATTTTCTATCAAAAGAGCTGAATTTCAAACCCGAAAAGACGAATTTTCAAACAGAAAGAAAATTTTTGAAAGAAATGGTTGAATTTTAACACTCCGTTTGGCACATGTTCCAATAACAGTATTATGCGGAAACACTGCTACTGGTAAAAAAACAAATTTGACGGGTAAAGAAATTTTTTTCCTTCATTCATGTTTGCGCTTCATTTCGATGTATATTATTCTTATAAATGGAAGTTATATGGATGAGGGAGAAGTAAAGAAAGGGAGGGGAGGAGAAGCACGAGAAGTCTGGGAACGGAGTTAGGGAAAGTAGAGGATGGAGCATATAAGGGGAGTGATGGAATTGGAAGTGTGGGATGTGAGGGGTTAGAAGTAGGAGAAGTGAGTTTAAGTGAAGGATATGAGGGGAGGGGAAGTAGAGAAAGGAAAACTAGTGAAATGAGAAGTAAGGAAAGAGAGGGAGTAGAAAGTAGGAGAAGTGAGGGGTGTGAAGAATGTGAGGGGTTGGGATGTAGAGGAGGGAGAAGTAAGAGAAGTGAAGGGGTGAAGAAATGAGGGGGTCGGATACGTGTGGCATGAAAGTAGGGGAATTGAGGAGAGGGAAAGTAGATCAGTGATATTTAAGGGAAGGGAGGGGAGGAGAATTATGGGAGTGGAATTGAAGGAAGTAGAGAATGCAGAAGTGAGGGAAGTGATAGATTTGGATGTGTGGAATATGAGCGGTTGGGAAGTAGGAGAAGCGAGTGTAAGTGAGGGTTGTGAGGGGGTTGAAAGTAGGAGAAGTGAGGAATGTGAAGAATGTTAGAGGTTGTGATATAGAGGAGGGAGAAATAAGAGAAATGAAGGGTGTGAGAAAGTGCAGGGGTGGGACGCATGGGAAATGAATGTAGGGGAGTTGAGGAGTGGGAAAGCAGATGAGGGAGGAGTAAGGGTTTGCTTTATAACGTTCGCATATGTGTATGCAAGATGCTAAGAGAATATAAAAGGCAGTTGGAATGGAAAAATTCCAAGAGAAACAAATAACGCGGTAAAATTTTCAAAATTCATTATATTGTATACATTTCCATATAAAGTATACAGGGGTCTGGCCAGATCACATGTGTCGAACCGAAGTGTATTCAAATAAATATATAAAAGTTTATATTTGGATACATTTTCTTTAATTTCAACAGATTCTGCGTGCATTTATATAGAAGTATTTTTCTCGTGCTCGAAAAAATGGTAAATTTTACACATTTTTCTCCAAGGAGTTCTAATGGTATCGAATTATCTAAAAAGAAACCGCAGAAAATTATATAGTAAATAAAAGCATAAAAAACCATAGCGACGATTTTTCACAACATTCTTCTTTATTTTCGATTCGGGTGAACTTCTTTGCCTTTCGGATATAAACGAGAAATCTCAGTGTTAATTTTTGGCCGCAATGATCATCATGTCCTGGATTATTATATTTTTCTTTGCTCTCAAACTTCCTGACGGAGTCAGCCCAAGAAAATCAGGGTGGGTAAATGGATTATCAGATTATCTGAAATCTGAAGTGTATCAGGTACTATTGCTTTTCGATCCGAATAAATTTACAGAAAGCTCTGAAGTTTCAACAGTTGTCCAGGAGATTTCAAGAGTAGCTCCGACCTGGAAGATTAGTATTCAAGAAGCAACGGATAAAAAGGCAGAAGATCTGAGTTTAGTGTCTGCTTTTAATAATCCTCAATCGACAACTTTGAACCTGGTAATTTATTCCATTGAAGTTGAATCAATTCACCTGATCAGTTTTATGACTAAAGTATCGGAATCTCAGAGTCGTCCAAAATGTTTGATCATCTTTCCACAAAGAAGAAATGAATCGATTTATCAGAAATTATTTCGAAAGATGTGGTTGCTGAGATTCTTGGACGTAACGATTCTCGAACTAGAAGGAGATTTCGTATCGATTCACAGATTTAATCCATTTACTAGGACCTTCTCCAAGGAAAACTACACCTCTCGATCAGAATTGTTTCCAGATAAGACTCGAGATTTGCATCACTACCAGATGAAGGTGGGGTTGTTTCCTTCTCCACCTTTTATTACTGTGATTTACAACCAAACAGGAGATGGTATAGAAGTATCTGGACCCGATGTAACTATGACAGAAAGTTTGTCAAAAGCAATGAATTTCCGGATATCATGGTATACTTCAAAAATAAGAGCCTGGGGAGTCCCTAGCTGTATCCAAAAGGAAAATAGAGGCCTTATACGAAGCCTAGTCTACAATCGAATACAATTCACCGTAGTTCCATCTATAAGATCCCGGATGTGTAACAGAACTCTTTACACCACCAGTACTGATACTAAACAAGCACGTTTAGTAGTAGTGGTACCGAATTTTCCTGAGAAGTCGTATTTGTTGACCACGGAATGGAAATTCTACACTCTGTTCTTTCTGTTCCTTTTCTTGTCGATCAATAGGATTATATCCAAATGCTTTCACTTTGAAGATAGACATTGGCAGCTTGACATTTTATTTCAAATGGTTCTTGGATTTGGGACACCTCATGAGCCTCGAAAATACGCTGAGAGAATAGTCTTTGGGTCTATCTTATTGAGTTGTCTACTGCACTCTTCGTTTTATTACACAGCTCTGACAAGTATCCGATTGCAAAAGAGAATACAAGTCGACTTTAAATCATTGGATGACGTCCTCTCGTCGAATCTTGAAACAGTAATCAGTCCTTTAATTTACAATCATGTACTTGATTCGACTGAAGGAAAATTTCGTGTTTTATTGAAGAAATCCTCTCAATTGGAGGTTTCCTTCGCAGATTGCTTAAGTTATCTGATGCAGTCGAAAAATATAGCTTGTATAGTACAAGATGATATTGCACGTTGGATGATTGAAAACGAAAGGGACAGCTGCGGACGGCCAATGATGAAAATTGTTCCTGAATATATATTTTTTAGTGTCAGTGCTATTTTATCAGAACCAGCGTCTCCATATTTAAGTCGATTCAACAAAATAATATCGAAATTCAAAGACAGTGGATTGATGCAGAAATGGCATAGTAGGGTGAAGTTACCTGGAGGGCAAATTGAGTCCGATGATAAAAAATGTCGTAGGAGGGGAGACACGGAAGGAGGGAAGATATTAATCCTATTAATTGTCTTCCTGGTTTTTGGATATTCTTGCTCCATGATAGCTTTCTGTTGTGAAGTTGGTCTGGGATTAATTAGGAAGCGATAAAAGTCGCATGCGTAATTGTTAATGGAGTTGTTATCCTTGAAGATCTGTATCAGAAAGAATAGAATAAATAAGTTCTATATTATTGCATTTCATAATTGGATTCATTACCAAAAACATTTAAACGTCCCGAACTTTCGTATTCTTAGAAACAAAGTATGAGATTTACTATTGTTTCGGGGTTCAGATCAAAGAGTGGAAATCCAAGCATAATTGTTTTAAATTTTTTCAATTAAATCAAAACTTCTTTATTCATTTCTAAAATTTAGAAATGAGCCACACACGTCACGTGGACCGCGATTCAAGAGTATTTTAAGAGCCTGTTTGACAAGGCTTCGAGTTTGCAACACAAAAGTTTGGGCTCGATTCCTGATTATAGCCAAAATATTAATTTCAACCCATTTTTTTCACACGAAAAAAGTGTTATTTTTTAACCTTTAGCACTTTCACTCCAATGAAAGTGTTTTTTATAAAAAAATTATAATTTGTTTTTTATTCAACTGAACATTCTTTTTTTGGTTATTATTAATTTCATATGTTTTAAAAATAAAATATATGAAAATAGTATAATTAGACTGAAATAAATATTCGAATATAAAGAAATAATTAAATAAAAGGATGTAAAAATAGAATATAAATAAAAGACATTTTCTATTATTACTATAATATTCATATTTTAAAATTAGAGTAAAGATTGATGTTTTTGAAGAAAAATTTGAATAAGGAATCATAATTTTTCAAGGATATCGCGGCACATATTCGCTTCAGAAGTATTAAAGTAAAAAAAATTAATTTTTTCATATAAAAATATTATTAAAAGGAATATTTTGACTTGATTTAAATAAATTTAACAGTCTTGTTAATCCTTAATAATGCATTGTTTTAATTAAATTGTTTAAAACAAATACATTTTTTTAACATTTGTTCACTAGCATTTGTTAACTAATAATTCGTAGAAAAATTTGCACCGATTTTAAACATCTTTTAGCAACTATAAACTGTTTAAATAAAATAGGAGACTTTAACTTTCGTGAATGCCTATTTTTTCACATCCGAGATACTTTGAGAATTGTTTTTTTAAACGTGTTTTCTTATGTTTTTGAACAAAAAATTATCAAACATTACAGACACTTGAAAAATAACATTGATTTATTTCTTTTTTAATTTCATGGAGTTGCTAGCGTCAAAAAACAACAATTAAAAATGGTTCATTAAACAAGCAATATAAAAATTGATATTTTGATACCTGATCAATTTCAAAAGATTCTGTGTACATTTTTCTAGAAGTATTTTTCTCGGCCAATCAGTAATAACAGAGCTAAAATGGTTAAAATGTGGACCAATTTAAAAAACTCCAATTTTCAATTAACAATAACTGCGAAAATTTTGAAAAACCTTTCGGCCATATTTTTTAGTATCCCAAACACTATGCAATATCAAAAATGAAAGAAAATCGATGAACCACTTTTTCCTTTTCAAATGGAATGGCCCAATGTGAAGCTTGAGGCGATCAAAACATAATAACTTGAAATTTGAAAAATTTTGAAATTAAAAAGCATTTCAAATAAAACAGAGTTGAGTCAAAAACGATAAGAATTAAATAATTTTAGATTTAAATATTTGACGTTGATAAATAAATTTTAATTGAAACTGCATACTAAAATTCTTGAAAAAAGGCACACGGAATTATTGTAAGTTTAAAAATAAATGCAAAAATGTATTGACTCCTGTATTGATGAATAGCTTGATTTTGCGCTTTAGCAATGTGTGTTCGAAAAAATGCTTATTATCATAATTTTTGTGTACGCGATCGTCCGCGAAGAAAGGGACTTGAAGCGCGTTAGCTTCATTTTACTTTCCAGTTCAATAACAATTCAAATTCGTCAGATATAGGAATAATATTTTTTATCATATGAGAGAAAATAAAAAAATTATCGATTCGTGTAAAGAAAATTCGTGTAAAATTGATTTTTTTTGCGGGTTAGGTCCCTTTCGTGGATCCCAATGTTTCACAATGTATTTGTAGGTCCAAAGAGTCTGTTTAAATTTTGATACATTTTGATATGCTATGCTTCCTAAAGAAACAAAAACAAAAAGGAAGCCCGTTTTCCAAATAATTATTTGGGAAAAATGTTTTCATAGCTTGAGAACGTTTTACTGATAGAATACTTTAGAACATATTATCGTTTCTCAGTAATAAAAACTGACACAACAGCACGTTCTTCTCGAAGTTATTTTCTTGTATTTAAAAATGATAATTTTCTACCCCTGTCTCAAAAATCTGTTGAATACCTCAAAATTTTTTATTGCTAAAAATGCAGTAGCAAAAAAATCAAGAAAGCTGAAAGAATTAAAAACAGATAAACTCAAAAATAATAATTTGCAAATTATACTGTTTATATATTTTCCATTCTTTCAGCTTAACCTAATTTTATTTCCACTGTGTTTTTATCAGCAGTAAATCTTGTGCTACTTGAAAGATTTTCCCTGAATATTTCAACCTGAAGAAAAAATAAATTATTTGCCGGGGTTCGACTGAAATATTTATGTTTGAATGTCAAGTTTTTGATCTGAACCTCGAAGCAATGGTAAATTGTACACATTTTCCTCCAAGGATTTTTAATGGTATCCAATTATCTAAAAATACACTGCAGAAAATTATATAGTAAATAAAATCATAAAAAGCCATAGCGATAATTTTTCACAACACTCTTCTTCAGTTTCGCTTCAGGTGAACTTCTTTGCCTTTCGGATATAAACCAAAAATCTCAGTGTTAATTTTTGGCCGCAATGATCATCAAGTCCTTGATTATTATTTTTTGCATTGCTCTCAAACTTTGATCTCAAGAGTAGTTCCGATCTGGAAGATTAGTCTTTAAGAAGCAACGGATAAACAGGCAGGCGAGCTGAGTTTATTGCCTGCTTTTAATGATCCTCAATCGACAACTCTAAACCTGGTAACTCATTCCTACAAAGATGAAATAAGTCACCGGATCACCATTATGACTGAAGTATCGGAAACTCAGAGTCGTCTAAAATGCTTGATCATCTTTCCACCAAGAAGAAATGAATCGATTTATCAGATATTATTTCGAAAGATGTGGTTGCTGGGATTGTTGGACGTTACGATTCTCAAATTAGACAGAGATTCCGTATCGATTCACAGATTTAATCTATTTATTAGGACTTTTTCTAAGGAAAACTAGACCTCTCGATCAGTATGGTTTCCTGATAAGAATCGGCGTTTGCATCACTACCAGATGAAGGTGGGGTTGTTTCCTTCTCCACTTTTTACCACTGTGACTTACAGTCAAACTGGAGATGTTCTAGAAGCATCTGGACCCGATGTAATCATGACAGAAAGGTTGTCAAAGGCAATTAATTTCCGGATATCATGGTATACTTCAAAAATAAGAGGCCTTGTACGAAGCATAGTTTATACTCGAATACAATTCACTGCAATTCAAACTGTAAGAACCCGGATGTGTAACAGAACTCTTTTCGCCATCAGTACTGATACTAAACAAGCACGTCTCGTAGTAGTCGTACCAAATGTCCCTGAGAAGTCGTATTTGCTGACCACGGAATGGAAGTTTTACGCTCTGTTCTTTATGTTCCTTTTCTTGCTGATAAATTGGATTATATCTAAAGGCTTTCACTTTAAAGGTAGGCATGAGCAGCTTGACATTTTATTTCAAATGGTTCTTGGATTTGGGACACCTCAACAGCCTCGAAAATTAGCTGAGAGAATACTTTCTGGATCTATATTATTGACTTGTCTACTGCACCCTTTGTTTTTTACACAGCTCTGACAAGTATCAGATTGCAAAAGAGAATTCAAGTCGGCTTTAAAGTTTATCACCATTTGCTTGCTCCGACAGAAGGGAAACTTGATGTTTTATTGAATAAATTCACTAAACTGGACATTTCCATTGAAGATTGCTCAAATCATTTGATGCAGTCGAAAAATATAGCTTGTATAGTACGGGAGGATACTGCACGTCGGATGATTAAAATCGAAAAGGACATCTGCGGACGACCAAGGATGAAAATTGTTCGGAAATATGTATTTTTTAGTGTCTGTGCTATTTTTGCAGAATCAGCATCTCCATATTAAGGTCGATTCAACAAAGTAATATCGAAATTCAAAGACAGTGGATTGATGGAGAAATAGCAACGTACAGTGAAATTAGCTGGAGGACAAATTGAGTCTAAAGATGAAAGTTGTCGTACGAGGGGAGAAGGATCAGGTCAGATAACAATCCTGTTGATTTTCTTCCTGGTTTTTGGATATTCTTGCTCCATGATAGCTTTCTGTTGTGAAGTTGGTCTGTGATTAATTAGGAAGTGATACATATCTCATTCATAATTGTTACTGGGTTTGTTCTTCTTGAACATCTGTATTAGAAATGATAAAATAAATATAGCCTCTGTCGTTGCATTTGATAGTTGTTATTATTACCAAGAACATTTCTACGTACCGAAGTTTCGTGCCCTTAGAGCAAAATGATTGCGATGTACCATCGTGGTGGGGGTTTTCGGGGTTTTTCATATGAAAAAATGCTTTTCCTAAAAACTTTACTACTTTTACTCCATGGAAAGTTTTTTTTAAATAGAAAATTATAATTTTTCTTCATTCAACTGAACATTTTTATTTTGGTTATTATTAATTTCATATGAGTTAAAAATATCATAATATACAAATAGTATAACAAGAATTAATTAAATATTCAAATATATGGAAATAGTCAAATAAAAGTGTATAAAAATAGAATACAAATAAAAGACATTCTCTATCATTATTAGAATATTCATATTTTGAAATTAGGGTAATGAGTACTGTTTTTGAACAAAAAATTTCATAAGGAAAGAAAATTTTCAAGGATGTCGCGGCACTGACTTATCCTTGAAATATTCACTTCGAACGTGTTAAAAATTGAAAAAACCAATTTCTTATATAAAAAAATTAATCAAAGGAATCTTTCGGCTTCATTTAAATATATTTAATAGTCAAGTACAATAAAAAAGTAGCGTAGCGCAAAATTCTCTCAAAACAGGGGAAATAGGGTGATTATTAACGAAAGTTGGAGAATAATAGTGTAATAAATTCTTTTAAATAAAGGGAATGTAAACACCATATTGTTTGTGCGTGGTATGAAATATTTTAAATTCTTAAGATTTTAAGTCCGGCATTTTGAATTTTGAAATTTTGAATGCATATTCGTAATCTACGTCCCCAAAAACCCCCGCGTATCTATTTTTTGCCGAATCCAAAGAATTGTTCAATTTTGACAAAAATTTCCGTCTCCTGGCCCATAGTGATGTGATATGGCATATGTTCAATAACCTACTCAGGTAAAAAAAAATGTAGGGTAGAAAAACAAATTTCACGGGTAAAGAAATTTTTTTCCTTCATTCATGTTTGCGCTTCATATCGATTTATATTATTCATGTGAATTGAAGTTATATGGATGAGGGTCAATTAAAGAAAGGGAGGGGAGGAGAAGTAGGAGAAGTCTGGGAATGGAATTAGGGAAAGTAGAGGATGGAGAATATAAGGGAAGTGATGGAATTGGAAGTGTGGGATTTGAGAGGTTCGGA
>CAKNWU010135552.1:496-24785 GCA_932072015.1 Andricus quercustozae | reverse complement strand
AAAAGAGTTCGTCCGTCCTTGTAGAGCCCCGCATGCAAGGATAAGGCTGCATACTCTGAGAGGTCGCCCGGTATCC
The DNA here is from genome assembly GCA_932072015.1 of Andricus quercustozae. Classification (NCBI taxonomy): domain Eukaryota; kingdom Metazoa; phylum Arthropoda; class Insecta; order Hymenoptera; family Cynipidae; genus Andricus; species Andricus quercustozae. Next base: position 24,709 of record CAKNWU010135552.1, on the reverse strand, counting down.
CAGAGTCACCGTTTGAGACACCTCACCCAGGTGCCATTCAGCTTTCGGCACGGTTGTCACGCCTCCGCTTAGGGGTTATTCCTTCGGGACTATCCCTGGACAATTGTCCGCGACTGCTTATTAATTATTGTAACCATATTCAGCAGAAACCCTTGGTACAGGGACCCTCTATCCGCAACCCGAGGACGCGTTCGGTGGCTTTGTCATAGGCCCTTCAGTTCTATTCCAAAGGAATCGAAACCGAAACCGAAGGATATATATATATATATTGTCCATAACACCTACCCCTTTTCAAAACCCTGTCTGATTCGGTGGCTCTATCTTTTTTTCTAAATTTCTTTCTTTAACTTCTCCAACAAAACAGTCACATATACTTTATATAATGTTAGCATGAGTATCAGTCCTCTATAATCCTTTACCTCCCCTTTGCCTTTCTTCACTATGGGTATCACTACTCGTTTCTTTCATAACTCTGGCCGCCCCTCTTCTCGCCACACTCCATTGCACATTATCCATCCCCATGCCTTTAATTCTGTCCCCCCATATTTTCAGACTTCATTTTGAATCTCATACATACCATGTGCCTTTCCATCTTTCATTATCCGTAATACCTTGACTATTTCCTCCCTTTTAATGCCCTCCTTCTGATCTGTTTCCCTACCATACTGTACTCCATTTCTAACTTTCCTCGGTACCCCTACTAGTAATTCCACAAATTATTTTTTCCATTCTACCATCTTCATATCCTGGTTTACTGATTTTCTTATTCTTTTCTCTCTATTTACTACCTTCCAAGCCTCGTCTTCCGTCCTAGCCTTCTCCGCTTCTTCTTCAAAGCCTTTATTTTCCTTCTCTTTTTTTTGATCACACAACTCAGAATACTACTTCATTTTTCTCCTATATTCTTCTCCACTACTTGTTCTTTTTCTCCATTTTCATAATTCCTGTCTCACTTCCTTCTTCCTCTGTTTACATTCCTCATCCCATCCACTTCTATCCCCTCCTTCACTAACTTCTTCTTTGCTTGTGCACTCTAACGCTTGGTTTATTTTTCCTATCATGATTTCCATCTCCTTGTTCACATTTTCTTCCCCCATTCTGATATTCCTGACCTTTCCATTAAACTGCTCTTTACCTTCCATCAGTTACCGTTCACCTTGTTCTTTCTGAACGGGTATATTCCACTTCCTCATCCCCATTCATATTTTCGTTAAGGATCAACCATCCTATCTCCTCTAGGCTTTTTAACAATTTCTTTCTCTCCCCATTCCGTATCATGTCTTTGGATTTTCTTACTCGCTCTCCACCCCATTCCCTTCTTCCTCCATGTTCCTTACTCCCATCTCCATTCCTCCCATTACTCTGCCTTTCTCACTCTTCCTCTTTGAATTTTGAACCGGCCATTTATAACCTCTTGGTAATCTTCCTTTTACTCTTTCCCATCCCTTCATCTAGCCACGTCTCCATCATTACCACGACAGACCATTGGGTTAAGTTTCTCATAAACTCCCTATCCTTTCTTTCCAGGCCTGCTATATTCCCTATATTTTCCCTAATTTTAGCCATTTCCCGCCTATTTTCTTTCTTTATTTCCTCTCCCCTTTTCTCCTGCTTTTTTATGTATTCCCATTACTTCTATCATTATTTCGCGCTTTTTTTCAATCTTTTTTCTTCCATCGGATCTTTAGCCTCAACTCTGTTTCCTTGTGTCCCCTTATTGTCCTCATCCTTCTCTACAGAACTATGTTTTTTTCCGGCGGCGATGCGAACATTATATATATGCCTATGTCTTCCTTCTCTTTACTGCTTCACCTCTCCCATCTCTTCCTTTTGAAGAATAACTCAGTCGATCCCACGCTGTTCACTCTCAATCTATCCTTTTTTACCATTTTCCTACATTTTCCACTTGCCTTCCTTTCTTTGTTCTCCCCTTTTGGTGTACTAAAAACTTCCTGATCTAAATCCCCGTTTTTTTTTCTCTACTCGCTCCGCTAGCCATAAATCCAATGCAAACAATAAAATACATAAATTTTCAACCAAATTATTGAATTTTCAACAAAAAATGGAATAACTAAATTTTCAGGAAACAAAATTAATTGAAAAAACAATTTCTACCTGAGAGGTGGATCCTCAGATCCTCAGTGTTTGTTGTTATTCCACGAGGACACGAGGGTACATATTCCACGCATCACCAGGTGAGGACTACGAGTTTCCTGACATGGGAAGTTGGAAACGTAAATGCTCGAAACCGGACTGTTGCGTGAACGCTAGTGAGCTCACGCTATTCGAGTGCGCACGCGCTCACCAAGGGACCACCCGGCCTCTTTCAGTTCGGCCACAGCCAAGCCTAGCGTACACATCTCTCTACGTATGTACATGACTGTGTAAAGCCTGTGTTCATTCATTAACCTTCAACTCTCAACTCAACATGGTGTCAGAAGTGACTTGCGATTCCACGGTACTAAAAAGAAAGTGGTGATTGTATTTTGTATTTGTGTCGATCCAAGATGTCGGACAACGACGAACAGGCGACGATGCCTATCATCGTGAACCAGACAGCCGTTAGAGTTCTGAATGAATTCGATTTTTACAAACCGGAGCAGTGGCCGTCTAGGTAAAAACGTTTTGATCGGTATATTTCCGTGACGAACTTGGAGAGAAAGCCAAACAAAGAGAAAATAGATATTCTCTGCTATACGATGGAAGAAAAATCTGAGGATATTTTAACACAAATTCTCCCTCAGATTACCGATAGTAGTACAGTTGATCAAGTCAAAGACGAGTTCACCCAGTATTTTTCTTCTAAAGAGAATGTGGTGTTCGAGAAATACCGATTCAACGCCAGAAGACAAGCTCCAGACGAGAGCGTGGATGCCTTTATAACTTCTATATACACGCAGTCCATAACGATGGTTCGTCAAGCTGAAACTTAAAAGAAGCAGAACATGGTTGTTCGCTCCAATAATGGATCGAGCGAAATGGGCGAAAAAGGCGTGCAAATCAACGCAACGCAGAAACGGACTGAGAATCGCTGGAAGAAGAGGAACCGTGGAAAGGGAGGCAGCAACAAGGAGTCATCGAAGCAGGAGAAGCATGGTGAGAAATGTCATCGATGCGATCTGCCAAAACACGCCGAAGGTAAAAAGTGTAAAAATTAGGATCGTGTATGTCGCACAAGGGCCGTGCGCAATTTCAGTAGCACAGAATACACGACCGCAATGCTTATTGGCAACTCATTAAGTAAGTCTGTTTTAAAATCTTCCGAATTCCTTATAGACATCGAGATTGTGGACTTTTTAAATACAGTGAATTTTAGAATGGACACCGGGTCCGATGCTACTTGTATACATTAAACTAAAGCTTAAGAGTGTTGCTTAAATCCAACTTGGGATTTTTTTATAGGTACGGAACTGTTAGTTAGTTTTAAACCGGGCGGGGAGCCCATGAAAAGCTCCCCTGTCACTCATGCTATAAAGCGTATTGTGCCACACCCTTACCTATCCACTCTCAGCAGTCAAGTCCAGACCTCTTGACGAAGCCTATTATGTCGACTATTGATCGCGTCGTAATTTCCTCTGGTCCCATAAAATGGGCCCCGAGGGTCTGTTTCTTGAGCCTAGCTAATGCCGGGCACAGGCATAGTACATGCAGGGATGTTTCGTCATGCCTTCCGCATTTCCTACACTCTTTCGTGGGGTTATACCCCATTTTTTGGCTCTGTCCATCCCATAGGTATAACCAAGGAAGGATTTCGTCCGACGGCAACCCTAGATTTTTTCCCAGTATTCCCGTTGTTTTGTTCGGATCCAGCTTTTGATGGCCATAACGACACAGACGCTATTCCCAGTATCGGTGCTGGTCCTATGTATTCACTTGCTGCACCGCGTTTTGCCAACTGATCCTCCTTTTCGTTGCCCTTGATCCCTGTGTGACCAGGGACTCATGTGAGGGCCACATTGTTTCTTTCTGCAAGTTGGTTTAATGCCTTTTTGCGTTCCCAAACCAGTTCTGATGTTATGTCTGGTTTGCCTATTGCAGTTAGTGTCGCTTGGCTGTCTGAACAGATCGTAATATGTCTGCCAGCAGCGTTTTCTTAAATTGCTGTTTCAGCACAGCGAAGGACGGCCAAGACCTCCGCCTGAAAGACAGTAGCATGTCGACTAAGTGAGATCCCTTTCCCTCTCTTGCTGTCATAAATTCCTGCTCCTGACCCTTCCTCTCCCCTAGAGCCATCTGTATACCAGATTTCCCCTTGGAGAATAGGGTTACCATTTGCTTTCCGCAGATCCGTGCTTGGGATATGGACACGGAAAGCTTTGGCAGTGCGCTGATATCACTCGGGAGCCTAGTGTGTCTAGTCCCCCGAGTTCATCTATTTGCTCTTGCCACGCGGCCTATCGCGTGTGCTGCTCTAGCGGTTATCGCAACATGTAGGGGTTCTTCACAGAGCATGAATCCTATCGCCGCTGTGGGCGTAGTCCTCATTGCTCCGGTCAAAACCCCACATGCTAGCGTTTGTAATCTTCGCAGCCTGTCCTGCATTGTTTTAAGTTCCGCTCGTGGCCACCAGACCACAGCCGCATGTAGGAGTCTGGGCTTTAGGACAGCAGAGTAGAGCCATGCAAGCATTTCAGGTCCTAGACCCCACGACAACCCCAAGGCTCTCCTGCACATCCAAAAAGTCATGACAAACTTTCTGCATTGGGTCTCCAGGTGCTTTGCGCAGTTCAGCTTGCTATCTAGGATTACTCCCAGATATCTAACTGAATCTGAAAATCTCAGCTCCCTACCCCAAAATACAGGAGCGTCAACTTTTGGAACTTTATAGTTTTTCGTGAAAATACCAGGTTGGTCTTTTCCGGATTTACCGAGAGGCCTGAGCTATCGCACCAGAGCTCTACGATGTGCAGCGCCGACCTCATAAGACCCATCAGTATTTCCAGATGAGCCCCTCTAACTAGGATTACAAAGTCATCCACATATCTCTGAGTATAATACCCCTCTTTATTTAGCCTTCATCTCAAAGCCTCTCGATAGATGACTTCTGGAGGAGCATTGCTGAAAGCACCCTCTATATCCAATAAGGCGCCCACAGTCCGCCCACAGTCCGCCAGTCCCATGAAGTTTAACATGTATTTCCGATAAGAAAAAAAAAGTTGTTGTGCATTTTATTCAGAATCGTCAATATTAGGTGAATCGATTTAAAACTCAAAACTGCTCTTGGAAATTAACTGTAGAATGCAAATCAACATATATTTGTTTAATATCATCCCCATAAGTCTATTTTATAGGGTCCCAAAAAAACCTTATAAGTGAAAAATTGGATTTTACGAGTTGCTGGCGCTGATTATGATTTTTTTGCGGTTTTTTTAATGCAAATTGTTTCTAATACATGGAATACTACTTAACAAACCTAATTGGTTAACAAATTTATTTTTATTTTTCATAATGCTAGAAAGTTGCGTTTCTTCCGAAATATATAACTTTTTGTCAACTTTTCACTTAGGGTGAGATAAAAATTAATGAAGCTTCAAAAAATAATTGTTTACACAAGTTATTATTAAATTTTTAACATTTCTTTGGCTTTTAGTTATGAAGAAATAATAAATAAGCAATAGAGAGAATAATTTTTTGAACAATATTTCTTTTTGTGAACATATTTTTCTGAAATAATACAGATATTTGAAATATTCTTTAAATTTTCTACATCGATCATACTATACGTATACACGTAAAATTTCCTTGAAGTAGTTACTGAGAATTTAAAAGTCAAAGGAAAGTTGAATATTACAGAAAAACATCACCTTTAATCATTAATTTTAGCGAAAGTAGTTATAAACTATAATCTATTTTATAAACAATTATGTTTGTTAACTTGCATTACTTATTATCTCACTAAGTAAAAACTGGACAAAAAGTTAAGAATTTCAGAAAAATCGCAGCTATCCAGCATTATTATACGTGAAGACAGTTAAAAACAATATTAATTTATTTAAACAATTATATTGGTTAACTTAATTTTAATATTACCTTACTATAGTTTGAAAGTGGATCAAAAGTGAAAAATTTAAGGAAAAACTGCAGCTTTTTAGCTTTATTCTAAGAGAAGATTATTATAAATAATAAATTGTTTAAATAATTATTTCTTTTAAATTTAGCTGATTATTGCCTCGCTCTAACTGTAAAGTTGAAAATCAGTTGAAAGACGCAGATGAAACTGCGACTTTCTGACTCTACTCTAAAATAAAATGGCTATTAACAATAATAAATTTTTTAAATAATTTATTTAAACATCAAATTATCAATATAAAGTAAAATTATATGTATTAGAAACAATGTTTATCAAAAGAAACCTCAAGAAAATAATAGCGCAAAAAATTGGCAATACCCAATTTTTCACTTATGGGGTTTATTTGGAACCCTATAAAACAGACTTATGGGGGTGAAATTCAAAAACTAATTTCTTATTTTTATTCTGAGTCTAATTCTGTATGAAGGTTTTCAGGGTCAACTCAATAAGCGTAATATTGACGATTCTGAATAAAATTTACAAAAACATCTTGCTTTCTTATGGGACATACGTGTTAAACCATATGGGACTTGCGGAACCTCCGAATGTTAATTTTTTTTAACGCATTTAGGTTTTTGTGGATTTGAACAAATTTGCGGGCAATATGCATGACAATTTAAAAAAAAAAGGTATGTGACTCCGGTGCATTTGCGCGTTTTTATGCAGCAGCGTAGAGTATCGTAATGTTGTACATTACGATACAGCGGACGATCACTCTTCACATTACACTTACCAAGGGACAACCCGTCCCCAGTCGGTCCGGCTACAGAAAGCCTATCGTACACATCTCTCGTCCTGTGTGCATAAATGTGTAAAGCTTGTGTTCATTCAATAACCTTCAACTCTCAACGCAACACGGACTAACAGAACGGATTCTAGGCGAACGTACACACCATGCGAGTAGCAAGGTTAGACTATGGAACGCCGTTATGGGCGTGGCCTAATCCTCCTCTTTACCCCGCGCCCCGCGACTGGCGCACGGGGACCCCCGCCTGAAAGATTCTGTGCGCCCCTGCGTAACACTAATTTGTGTCCAGAATTTTATTTAATAAAACGTCTCAGTGGTTTGAAAATCGCTGGAGTATATCATTGGATTATCCGCATTCGTTGATTTCTTTTAGAGGTAAAAACAAACATACCCTACTATCTTACATAATCTTTTAAAAGTTATACATAGGCAAGAACTTTATCTGTTCTTCAGTTAAAAGTAAATTATATTGTTTTTCCAATTATTGATATCACTATAACTAAAGTACATTTTTATGTACCTTCGTTTATATTAAATACGAAATGAGACACTTTTCTTCAAAAACTTTCAAGGATCCGAATGTCGAAAAATAGTTCGAGTAACCAGAGGTAAACTTAAATACACATACAAAATCTTCATAGCATATCATAAAAGTTAAAAATTGTTTTAGGGGTATTTAGAAAACTTTCGCTTCGTTTAGTTTAATTTGATATTAAACACATATAAATTTTTTTATATTGTCTTTTCTTTATTAAAACAAATATATTATTAACAAAGTTAAAGTCTCTAAACAGTTTTTAGCATCAATAACAATTTTATTGAAAGGTAAGGAAATTGAAAACTTCTAGCCATACGTTTGGTTTTCATATAGAAAATAAAAATATCTTTTGGTCTTTATTTTGTTTCTACTCTCTCCCTTTTATGGGTTTGAGAGTCTTTACATAATCATTGCATGTATTCTTACAAACAAGCCTTATACTATCTTACTAACAATTTTCTACATATCGTCTTACAGTATTATTCTTACTTCTAAACGCTTGCGACTTTTCCCTGGGCTTCCATTTCCTCTTACCACTATTAATCTCAAAATTGGACTCTCTTCCGCAATACCGTGGTAGTAGTTTAGGACTTATTCGGAATCAAAATGATTCCGCTTAAGTCCGTCTGATTCCAAGCAATTGAATCCGTTTGAATCCGTGCGTATGCGAAATCTGTTTCCGAATCATTCCGAATCCAGTCTGTTTGAGTTTGCGAAGAATTTTATAAATTCAATCCGAACCAGTCCTTTTTATTCCGAATTTCATTCTAAGTGGGTCCAACTGACTCCGCAGGGTTTATGTTTAATTTCATTCGGAAGCAAGCCGCGTGAATCAGAACTTTTGAGAGAAGTTCATTTCGAATGCGTCCGACTGACATAGAATGAATCCGAATGATTAGCAATTGAAAAAAAATCCGATTGAATCCGCGTAAATCCGACATTTACGATCAAATTCATTTCGATTAAATCTGGATCATTCTGAAATTGACACACACACGCCCCCCAAAGACACAGTAATATAAAGAGAAGAAATATAAAGAATAGGATATTAAAGAAAAATAAAGAATATATACAGAAAAGTCTCCCGTATTTCCGCGTCCTTGAGAAGTAAAGATTCCTTATTGTCAAGGCTGGAGAGGCCCACACCTACACTGCAAGTGGGAAGGTTCTATTTATCAAGATCTGCTGTTTCTCCCCGCAGCTTCTCAGCTCAAGGGGCGAGAGACAGTTAAAACTCTTGCATGAAAAACACCAGCAGGGTAGCAACAAAGACACAGTTACTTACATGCGGAGATTGCGCGATAATACGTATTACAATTGGAAACTATTCAGACGGCCCCGATTTGCGCAGTTGAAAATCTCACGGTCCGTTGGCCAGTGTTTTTGTTGGCGAGTACTGTGAAAAATGTAAAATTTCCTGGAACTAGTACTAATTTCCAACTAAAAATCAATATAATAGAATCAAAAAGCGACTCAAATATTTCGCGGCAATTCTAGGCTAGGTGGAAATGTCAGCCGTCAGCAAGGTTAGCATATTATAGGACTGCAACTTCGTACCTGTTCCACTTAACCTGAAATTTAGGATATTTTATTTTATTTAGTGAAACTAAAGGGTCGTCAATCCACAAAAGAATGGAACTTTATCGTTTAAAATATTTTCTCGCAAAAGTCTGCATTTCCATGACGTTATCATAAAATACTCAATTTAACCGAACGAGGTCGCTCTTCGGGGCGGATAGAGGGTCCCTGTACCAAGGGTTTCTGCTGAATATGGTTACAATAATTAATAAGCAGTCGCGGAAAATTGTACAGGGATGGTCCCAAAGGAATAACCCCTAAGCGGAGGCGTGACAATCGTGCCAAAAGCTGAATGGCACCTGGGTGAGATGTCTTAAACGGTGACTCTGAGATACCGGGCGACCTCTCAGAGTATGTAACGTTATCCTTGCATGCGGGGCTCTACAAGGATGGACGAACCCTTTCCCTAGCTGCTCGTGGGAACAAGAATGACAACACCAAAACACCCAAAAGTTGTAAATGCGGTTTAAAACGATCGAACGCGCAGAGCACCCGACAATGGGTCGGCGAACAATGCCGATAATCCTAGAGTTCGTGGTGCTGAAAATAATTTAGATGGAAACACGACGACGAACCGGCGAAACGCCCACATTGAGTGGACGAATCAACTCAAGGATGACTTGCTAGACTGCTACGATGCCAGCATTATCCCTGTTCAGCGAGGCTTTATGGCTCGTATGCATACTCTGTGGTGCCAAAACACCCAGAGCTTCAGCACGTTTCGATTACATCGTTGCGAAATCAACGTGCCTACTTCTGGAAAAATGGGTATGTAAGCGGAGTGCTTTCCCAACCGCTGCTTTATCAAGCTGAAGCCGTAGATGAGGAAGCGACATTAAGACCCACTGCGGAAAGCAGGCATCTTCTGAGAGATGATCACGATTTCAGGATAAGAAGGAACATTAACATGCAAGTTCCTCCTAAGCCCCAAGATCTGGCAGAAATGGATGCCTCCCTTCATGGATAGATCTCGCAAGAGTCCGACCTCTGGACCATCAATTGCTCAGTTTATGGTGCTGCAAGAGTTTTGGCTGATTCAAATCGAAGGCTCAAACTGACGATGGATCAAAAGACCAAAGGACGCTTGCATCAACTAAACAAGAAGATTGTATGGGCAAGACAGAATGTGTACCATGTTCAATGTGTGATTGACTACATAAAATCTGGTAGACCGTTCACGGAAAGGGTTCGAAAGTTCGCCCGAGAACGGACGATCTTGAATCACACACTAAACAAAGCAAAGCTCCAGACAATCGAGTGGCATATTGTTGGAAATTCGGCTGTTATCTGACGCAAGGAGAAGAATACAGAATAGGGAGAGATGGATCAGGGAGAATCAAAGTTTTCTCGCTGACCCATCTCGCCTGTTCAGTAATCACCCTGTTTCTGTCAAAAATCCACCCAAGCCCAACGAGGTAGAGACTTTTTGGACAGAGGTGTACAAGATCCCGAAAACACTAAAGTTGAAACAAGATATTAAAAATATCATCCACTTCAAGGAATTTTGCGAAAACCTCATAAGATGTGAGAAGGAATGTCCATCATTCACTGCCGAAGAGGTAAAAAAAGCACTTAGAGGCACAGAGAACTTTTCCGGCGCTGGACCAGATTGTATCAAGAACTTCTGTTGGAAGAAGTTTACTTCTACACACCAACATTTAGCCCGCATATTCACCTCATATTTAAAGTCGGAGACGTCCATTCCGCAGTGGCTGGTATTAGGACGCACTATACTCCTACCGGAAAAAGGAAACTTTTCCAACCCAGAGAATTAAAGGCCAATAACTTGTTTGAAGACACTGTATAAGATATTTACTGCTGTCCTAAACAACAGGATTGTTCGGCGAAGTCAGCCTATGTAGCGTGAGATTTACGAACAACGTGGTTCGAAAAAAGGTGTAGCAGGTTGGCGAGAGAACCTGCTAATTGACAGGTGTGTCTGTAAAGACGCTGCAAACCATCAACGCGTCCTGTCAATGGCCTGGATTGACTACCGGAAAGCTTTCTACTTCTCATAGACTTATCATCTGTCTGTTGGAAAGCTTGAAGGTGCATCCAAACATACTGAGATACATAGAGAGATTGATGCCTCTTTGGAAAACTAGCTTCACTTCTGAATGTCGAAGTGAAGAAAGCAGAAGTTCAAAAATTCCATCAAGAGCTACTCGGCAAGAAAATGCAGAGAAATTTGCACAGGAATGTAGAAAAACAGACCTTGCCGAAGGAGCAAACTTTTGCTTTCCTCAGTTCATCAGGGCTTAATTCAGGTACAGAGGATTTCATTTTCGCATGCAAGGACGGTGTCATTTTCACCTTAGCATACGGTTACCGCCCTAAGAGTGCTTTATTACCATCTTCGTCGCTCTTGCGGTGTCGGCCGCTTCTGGAAGGACGATTTTCGGACAGCAGTCTGCGTTGCACACTCGAGGCCTGACATTGTTCTCCAAGACTTCGAGAAAAGAACTATATTCGTGATCAAATTCTCGGCCCCGTCCGAAGACAACATCACTGCCAAGGAGAAAAAAAGCAGGAGAGCTATCAAGTCCTTGAAAGGGAGCTGCAAAAACTGTACTCAAAATATTTGGTACAAGTAATTGTCCTTGTGATAGGTGCTCTCGGAGGTGCGAAACTATCACTGGTTCGTAACCTTAAAGTCATAACCGCGTGCCAAAAATATGCCAAGGCACTTGCGAAATGGATGCAGAAAGCTGTCATTCTTGGGTCGCATCGTGTCCTCAAAACACACGGTGGTTTCTCCGGCCTGTCGTTGTGATTTCAACGTGTCCTGCGACCACCGATCTCACGGTTGTGATACGTGGCCATGAGTGTGATTTACCGCGGTCTCACTGGGAGCCGCTGTCATTTTTAGATGGCAGTTGCTCCCAGTGAGACCCTGCCCTGGTTGTTTAACACACAAATACATATATATTTTCCCAAATATTTCACCCAACACTACGATAGTCGGCATTGTTGTCCGAGCCATTGGCGGGAGCCCTGCGCATTTGATTTTTTAAACCGCACTTACTATAACTATGTTTGGTGTTATCATTCCTAATCATACGAACACCTAGTGAAATAGGTTTATCCAGCTTTGTAGAACCCTCGCATGCAACGATAAGGCTGCATACTTTGAGAGGTCCCCGGTAACCCAGAGTCACAGTTTGAGACACCTCACCAAGGTGCCATTCAGCTTTCGGCACAATTGTTACTCCTCCGCTTAGGGGTTATTCCTTCGGGAACATCTCGGGACAATTGTCCGCGACTGCTTATTAATTATTATAACCATATTTAACAGAAACCCTTGGTACAGGGACCATCTATCCCCAACTTGAGGACGCGTTCGGTGGCTTTGTCATAAGCCCTTCGGTTTGATTCCCAAGGAACCAAAACCGAAACCGAATATATAAATAATACATATAATAAAGTATATAATATATATAATATATATGTATATATTTACCAGATAACGCGAGCTTATTTCGACTTTTTCCATATCATTCCGAATAATTTTGAGCCATTCCGTTTTGTTTCTTTAACGTTTGTTTCAAACGCAATGTGGCAACTGTATTCGGATCGAAACGGAATGCATTCTGACTGTTGGCGGGCAGGCTCGGAACCATTCGGTATGTACTCGCGTCATGAGATGGATTCAGGCGGAATGGGTGGTTTATATTGAAAATTGTGGATTTATTGGGACTGGGTTCGGAATTATGCGGAACCAGTCAGAATGAGCTCGCATTGTTTGGCAGATTCAGACGGAATGGAAATTGTATTCTGATAAGTGCGGAATCATTCGGAGTGAATTCGGAATAGCACGGAACGTCTAGACAGATTCTTTTCTTCATTCATCCAATACCTACATGCTATTACACCCTACCCCATTCTGAATCTTATTACTCTATTCTGTTTGCTTTCCTTTCAAATCTTGTTTAGGTACTCTGGTTTCCCTGCCTACCTTGAATCTACGATTATTTCCTATCTTTCCTCCTCTTGCCTTGCCTTCATCTCTTCCTATGTTTCCTCCCACTCCCTACCCCTCACTTGCATACCACATTCAATCCTCATTTGATATCTCTCATCTTCCCATTTTGAACTCCCTGCCACTCCATAGCTTAACACTGACCATACTAACACATCAAACATCCACCCTCTCATCTTACAGTCGTACTCAAACCTTCTTTTTCCTATACCCTACATTTAAAGTAATGAAATGCTTAGAATAATTTGGTGGAATCCACGTAAACAGATTAGAGAAATTTTCGTGTCGGAATGGGATTTGCTTCTGTCTGTCTCTGCTTTCGCAGATCCTTCCATTGTTTACCTATGTCCCTTCTTTCTTCCTCTGATTGTTCGAGGTAGAGTTTTACTCGAATTAATATTTTTTCTTGTAGTTTCCTCTTTTCTTGTTCAAACTCCCTATCATGTTCCTCCCTCTCCCATCTCTCCGGCCCTTCGTAGGACCAGCCATTGTAGGGCCTTGCTGAAGTTAATAATTACCGAGTAATTAACAATTAAAGATTAGCCAATCAGAAACAGACGTGGGATGGTCGTCAGTCCGTGTGTCATCGACAAGAGTGTGTGCATAAACAAGTTCAGTTTGTATAATTTCTCCTTCGTTCGCTTTTCCAGTAGTTTATGGCTCTCTGATGTAACTTCACACGTCATCGAGATACGAAAATTGAAAAATATATTTTCTACAATCAACCAAATTAGACAACATTCTCACGAATTCTGTAAAATCTCATTGGATTCTGCAGAATTGTCGAGAACTCAGTAGAATTCTCCGGAATTGTGAAGAATTCTTCTGAATTCAGCAGAATTTTCTGAAGATCAGCAAATTCTCTACAATTCTGTGGGATTATTTTGATGTTAGCAGAATTCTTCTGAATTCAGTGGAATTCTCTTGAGTTTTGTATTATTCTCATGAATTCAGTAGAATTCTCATCAATCCAGCAGAATTTCCTTGAATTAATCAAATTTTTCTGGAATTCTATCAAATATCTCGTAAATTCAGTAGAATTCTCTGAAATTATGTAACATTCTCCTAAATTGTGCATAATTCTTTTAAATTATGCAGAATTCTCTTAAATTCTATAGAACTCTCCTAGATTTGGCAGAATTCTTTTGAATTTAGTCAAATTATCGTGTTCTCTTTTGAATTCAGCGGAATATTCCTGAAATCAGCAAAATTCTATCAAAATCAAGAGAATTATCTAGAGCTTGGTAAAATCCCCTTGAATTAAATTTAAGTCTCTGGAATTCTGTAAAAATATATAGTGAATTCAGTAGAATTTTCTTGAATTATGTAGAATTCTCGTAAGTTGTGTATAATTGTTTTCAATTCAGCAGAATTATATTGAATTCAGTAGAATTCTCTTGAATTTAGTAGAATTCTCTTAAAATATGTAAAATTCTTTTAAACTTTATTTAATTTTCTTCAATCTAGGAGAATTCTCCAAGGTTTGGCAGAATTATCTTGAATTTAGTCCAGTTATCTTGTTTTCTTTCGAATTCAGCAGAATATTCTCGAAATCAGACAAATTCTTTGGAATTCAAGAGAATTCTCTAGAGTTTGGCAGAATCAAGGAAATTCTGTAAAACTATCTCGTAAATTCAGTAGAATTTTCTTGAATTATGTAGAGTTCTCCTAAATTGTATATAATTCTTTTAAATTCAGCAGAATTCTCTTGAAATATGTCAAATTCTCTCAAACTTTGTTTAATTCAGTTGAATATTCTTGAAATCAGCGAAATTCTCTAGAGTTAGGCAGAAGTCCCTTGAATTAATCATAACTCTCTAATATTGTGTATAAATATCTCGTAAATACAGTAGAATTCTTTTACGTTTGGCAGAATTCTCTTGAGTTGAGCAGAATTCTCTTGAATTTAGTAGAATTCGCTTGAGTTCGGCAGAATTCTCGTATCATCTGTAGAATTCCCAGTGGGAAATATATGATACATACGTGCGGAAATGGGGACTGATTCATTCCTAGTTAGATGATTAGTCATTACAATTATTCATTCAATCGTCTCTCACTGGTATACGCATCCATTTAAAATTATCAAATATTTTTTTAGGAGCATTTTTCACTGCAAACAGACCCCCGATGAAGAAATTTGGACAAAGAACATAAAAATAGGATAAACGCTGTAACCAGAGCGTCGTCAAATTTAGTCGACTAGGATCTTTTCGCAAATTAAAAACAATCACCTCAAACACCTTCAGAAGACTTTAGTAGATGTCTGGGGTAATGGTTTTTAATTTGAAATTTTTTGGCTTTTATAGTTGCAGGCAACTAAGATGAGGTTTGATAAATGTACTAGTGGTAATTTCTTGGTGTAGCTCGAACTTACAGTGAGGATGAGGATATAAACTAAAGTATTGGCGAGATGCCTTCGACTAACGCAGCGAAAAATATTTTAAGTTTCAAATAATCACCCCACACTCTTTTCCAAGACTTTATTAGATATTCCTATTCCTAACATAATATTTAACAACCCTAAGAAAACCACCCATTGTATATTTAACATTCTCCGTCTCAGTTACCTTCAAATAAAGCCGGAAAAAATTTCGAATTAAAAATAGTCACTTGAGACACCTTTTCAAGACTCTATTTCATATAGCTATACTTATAATAATATTATTCAGCCTCAAAAAACCACCGCTAGCACATTTAACATCCTTCGTCGCAGCTGCCTTAAACTAAAGCTGCCAAAATAATTAAAACTTAAAGGTAGTCACATCCGGCACTCTCACAAGACTCTAATGGATACTCTCACCACTAAAATAATATCAGACACCCAAAAAACACCCCTAGTATATTTAACGAACCTCATATTAATTTAATTCGAGTAAAGCTGCAAAAAATATTTTAAATAAAAACTATTCATGTCAGACACCTTCCCAAGACTCTCGTAGAAATCCCTATCCCTACAATAATATTACACACTACCAAAAACCCACCTCTAGTACAATTTAACGAACCCAGTCTCAGTTGCCTTCAACTACAGCAGGCAAAAGATATTCAAATTACAAATAGTCATCCTAGACACCTTTCCAAGATTCTAACAGATATCGCCATACCTAAAATAATATTACACAGCCTCAAAAAATCACCCCTAGTACATTTAACGAATCCAGTCTTAGCTGACTTCAAATAAAACTGTTAAAAAATAAAAAAATAAATTATATTTAAAATAATCACTCCAAGCAAACACTTTCCCAAGAGTTTATTAGGTATCCCGATCCCTGCAATAATATTCAACAACTCTGTTGTAGCCATAAAATAATTTTTCAAGTTGGGGCCAAACTTTTAACTGGACAAACATTTGGCGATTTCCACACGGGTCCTAGGACATTTAACGAATCCCGTCACTGTAGACACCTACTAAAGATTCTATTTTATATCGCTATACCTACAATAATATTCAACAACCTCATAAAACCAACCTTAGTACATTTAACAAACTCCTTCTGAGCTGCCTTCAACTAAAACAAAAAAAACTTCGAATTTAAAAATAGTCATTCCAGGCACCTTGCCAAGACTTTAGTTTATATCCTCATCCTCACTGTAACTTTAAGCTACTCCAAAAAATTACCACTAGTACATTTTATCAAACCTCATCTTAGTTGCCTGCAACTATAAGAGCCAAAAAATTTCAAATTAAAAATAATCACCCCAGATATCTACTAAAGTCTTCTGAAGGTGTTTGTGGTGATCATTTTTAATTTTCAAAAAAGTTCCTAGTCGACTAAATTTGACGACGCTCTGGTTACAGCGATTATCCTATTTTCATGTTCTTTGTCCAAATTTCTTCATCGGGTGTATCTTTGCAGTGAAAAATGATCTCTAAAAAAATATTTGAAAATTGTTAATAGATGCGTAAACCAGTGAGAGACAACTGAATGACTAATTGTCATGACTAATCATGTAACTAGGAATGGATCAGTCCTCATTTACGCAAGTATGCATAATATATTTCCAAGATATATTTTTTATAAAACTTACATCTAAAAAAGAACAATGGTCGCCTAAGCTTGACGACACTAATTACACAGGATCACAAAATCTGAACCCTTGCAACACGGACCAAACTAGGTGGGTCTTAGATTATCGGGGTCGCTGAATTCAAATCCGTTGTCCTTTTGGTCCCATCAGGTCAGAGTCAAGGTCAATTCATGGTCAATCCTACAAAATTCATCGCTAACCAATTAAGTCAGGGTACCTATAGGTTTTCGTGGTCGCTGAATTCCAATCCGTTGTCCATTTTGTCTTATCAGATCAGGGTCACGGTCAATTCACGGTCAAATCAAACAGACAACGGATTTGAATTCAGCGACCCCGAAAACCTATAGGTACCATTACTTAATTGGTCAACGATGAATTTTGTAAGTTTGACCTTGAACTGACCTTGACCCTGGCCTGATGGGACCAAACGGATAACGGATTCGAATTCAGCGACCCCGAAAACCTATAGGTACCCTGACTTAATTGGTTAGCGATGAATTTTGTAAGTTTGACCTTGAACTGACCTTGACCTTGACCTGATGGGACCAACCGGACAACGGATTCGAATTCAGTGACCCGGAAAATATAAGAACCACCTAGTCTGGCCCGTGTTGCAAGCGTTTAGATTTTGTGGTCCTGTGTTATTAAGTTTGTTAATCATTAAAAAGAAATTTGAGTAATATAAATTCTACTGGTATGGAAAATTGTTAGATAATTCTTTTTTAGCATGATTTTTATCTAGGCAGAGCACCGTGGTCAAATGAGTTTAATAACGTCATTCATTACATTTGCTAAGTAAAGGAACCTCATTACAAGGTCATAAAATCATCTCCGCATGTAAATCATCAGGTGGATTTTTTTAGGTGTATGTTTGCACTTTAAAATGCACCCGGAAAAAGAAACTTGGTACTTTTTGTTAAGCGCGTGCACTGAAATCATCAAACATTTAATTATGACTCTGGCGTGTCGCATTTTTTCAATGGAAATTTATCGACATTTTTTGCACTGTTTACAACAATAAGAATTGGAAAGACCAATGAATTCAAAATAAATCAAAGCTTATTCTAATGAATGCAAAAGTTTAAAAAAATGTGTAATAAGTTCAAAAGTGTTCAAGAGAATTCTGCTCAACTCAAGAGAATTCTGCCAAACGTAAGAGAATTCTACTGTATTTATGAGATATTTATATAGAATTTTAGAGAATCATAATTAATTCAAGGAAATTCTACTGAATTCAGAAGAATTCTAAATTATTCAAGGGAATGGTGTTGATCTCAAGAAAATTCTGCCGACGGTTAGAAAATTCTGCTGAATTGAAGAAAGGTCTGTCGAATCTAAAAAAATGCTACTGAATTCAAAGGAATTCTACTGAGTTCATGACTATGATATCAAATTCAAGAGAATTCCACTGAATTCAAATAATTCTGCTGAAATCAAAAGAATTCCCGAAAATGAGAGTGCGTTTTTCTAATTTTATGATAATTCTGCTGAATTCAGAAGAATTCTTCACAATTCAGGAGAATTCTACTAAGTTCTCGTTACACCAGAGAGTAACAACCTACTAGACAAGCAAACGAAGGAGAAATTATACGAACACATGGACTGACGCACGGGGGTGAAGCCAGCATAGGAACTTCCGGTAGCAAATCTAACTTCCGGCCCAGTTAGACCTGGGGTCCTTTCTAGGGACTTTAAAAATATTTAGTTTGCAAATATAATGAACTTTGAAATCTTTAGTATGTTAGCACTGAAAACTGACAGTTGAAAACATAATGGTTGAAAACTTTGAAGATTAACGCTATTTTGTACCCAAATTCTTTGACTTCCCAATAAATATAATCGTGAAACCTTAACGATAATTTTTCAATTAACTCGAAAAGAATTACCTGTAAATCAAGTGCCTTGTAACAGTCTCACGACTTTATAATTTGCCAGGCCGGCTGTGAAGAATGTAGCATAACCTCTAAATTTGGTCGTGTAACGGTTTTATCAGGAGTTTTTTTTTTTTACGAGAACCCTCATGATACTTCTTCAAATCCACGTCAAAATAAAAAGTAATCATACAGTGATTTGTGTCATTTAACAATAATGTTGTCAATAATTGGCAATGCCAATTATTGATTTTATTATGTACTTAAATTGTTGTATGTAATGATATCAATAAACGGCATTACAAATTATTTACAACATTATTAAGTCCAATATTTCAAATTTGAATATACTGCCCCCACGGCCGCTTGCGATTTTAGTTCCCCCAGTTCTCTCATGAGCGTACGTGTCGCTCCATAAGCGGCCATATTGGAAATATTTGTTTCCAATTTTTATCACGAGGCTTTACCCCCGTGGACTGACGTTTGTCTAACGCGTGCTTCTGATTGGTTAATCTTTAATTGTTAATTACTCGGTAATTGTTAAATTTAGAAAAATTTCTTTACAATTATTTTCGACGCTATTTTTTCGTTATAATTCAAAAATATAATCATGTTTTTTGAATACTGGGACACCCTGTAGATATATTAACCTAAGTTTCCTAGTATTTCATGCGTTTTTGTCCGTATCTGTGCCAGCTTTTACTAGTTTAAAATCATTTACGTTCCATTCGCCTATAGATTTTCCTTTATGGGTTTTTAATTCGTAAATGATTGGGGAAACTTTCTATTTTATTAGCGCCTATTTTATATTGCCTATTTTACATTCTAATTGTCTTCTTCTTAACTTATAATTACTACCATGTCTTTCATTCGCATGATCTAAATTTGTCTAGGCTTCCTCTTTTATAATTTGTAACCTTCTTAGTCTATCTGTCCATTTTTCCACGCTTTGTAATTCTATCTCAATATCGTTTTCGAAATTTTTCCTCCACGGTTGCATTGGGTCTAATTCGCGACCTAAATTTAAGAGTGCTGGGGTAAAATGTGTGGACGAGTTCTTGCTTGTATTTATAGCGAACTGAAATCGTCTATGTGCTCGTCCCAGGTGGAGTGATCATTGTCTATGTATGTTTTAATGATCTGTTTATCGTTCTATTTTATCGTTCTGTCGGGTTTGCTTGGGGATATTACTTTCGCGTTTTTTTGTGCCTGATACCGAATTCCCCAACGCGAGATGATACGTTTATGGAATTCTGACTCTATCGATGTTCCGTTAGCTTTTTTAATCGGGACCATTTCGACCCATTTTGTGAATAGGTCCACGATCACCAGAATGTATTGGTTTTTTCTCTATTTCGAACTTTGGTAATGGGTGGATGATATCGGCTGATACCATGGTCAAACGTTCTACTTATACTCTTTTCTCCATTAATTCTATCTTACTTTGATTACTTGGTTTTACTCTTTGACACGTATGGTAGTTTTTTACGTAAGTGATCACGTCCGAATATACCCCTGGCCAGACGTAATGTTCGGAAATTTTCGCATAAAAGTTTTCTCTGCGCTTACATGTCCTGCATGGGTTTCGTCGCGATTTTCCCATAAAACGCGAGCTCTAAGATTTTTAGTTACGACTAATTTCCAGGGGTTAGAATCTGGTAATAGAGTGGATTCCATTGGGTCAGTTCTGTAAAAGTAGAGTTGTGTTTACGTCCGATTTTGGTTTTTCTACGCTACACGCCAACGCAAATGCTATATTTTTCGCTGGTTCCCCTGATCTCGAGAAGGCATCAGGGACGAAATTTGAACTACCTTTACGATATATGACTTCGTAGTCATATTCAAGAAGTTCAAGTGTCCATCTGGTTAATCGGCAAGTGGGGTCTTTTAGGTTATGAAGCCACTTCAACGCTAAGTCGTCCGTGATTACTTTAAAGCTGTAACCTTCTAATTATGTCCTAAATTTTCGTATGGCCCAAAGTACGGCTAGGCATTCTTTTTCGAATGCCGATTACCTAGATTCTACACCGTTTAGGCTTCCACTAGCGTAAGCGGTCACGTAATTTACACCGTCAATTGTCTGCGTAGGTGCGGCTCCTAACCCCGTATTACTCGCATCGGTTTCAAGTTGGAAGGGTTGTGTAAAATCTGGGCATGTCAATATTGGCGCTGACGTTAAAAGGTCTTTAATTTTCTGGAAAGCTTCATCTTACTCTAATCCCCAATCCCATGTTTTATATTTTTTAAGTAGTCTGTTCATCGGTTCTATTGTTTCAGCAAAGTGTGGGATACATGTTCTGTACCAAGTTACCATCCCTATTATGCGCTGTGATTGTTTCATATTTTTGGGTTTAGGGAATTCTAGGTTTTGTACAATTTTTTCGTCGTTTATTTTGAGTCCTTTGTCATTAACTTTAAAACCTAAGTATTTGATTTCCGAGCAGCCGTACTCGCATTTGCCCAGGCTGATCGTTAACCCTCCGTCCCCCACGTGGGGTCTAGCCAGACCCCAGATGCACTAATTTTCTTATGACATTCGCAATTTTGCATCCCGTTGCCGGTCGCGTTGAGTATCTTTCCTCTCAATAGTTCTAAAGACGCCAGTAAGAGCGCTCTCTGACGTATGTAATCCCTTTTTTCTTAACGTTTTTGTTTGAAAAACGTGATTAGAGTCCGCTTACACCCCACGTTGCTATTATTAGTTTTATATAGTCTGGTCAAGTTGATGCCTCAAGACTATATTTGAAATAAAAATTTGCAAAGTTTTCTCATATTCAAAGTGTAGTTTTTGTTTGTTCCAGTTTATATTTTTTGAAGTGTGATTTCGTTAGTCAGTAGTATAAGGATGTTGTCTTTTGTATCTGATAAGGTTTAAACTTTATTTCAAACTTTCTACTTGAATCCTGTTTGCTTTAATTACCTACCATATTTTTGTTCGTGTTATAATAAAGCAAAAATAATTTGTTGACGCCGATCCAATGCGATTCCACACCGATTGCGTCGTGAAAGTGAGTGGGGTCCATGTAGACCCCACGTGGGGGACGGTGTCCCTCAGTTGCACGTGGGGGACGCAGGGTTAAGTTTGCGTCATTGATTTGATCTAAAACGATGTTTAAGTATTTCAAGTGGTCATCATAATTTTGAGTTACTATAGTTACATCCAGATAATGATAATGATGATTTTGAGTTACATCTAGATAACAAAAAACGTTTGGTTTCGGGTCTGGAGATATAATTTTATTCATCAGTCTCTGGAAAATGGCTGGAGCATTGGTTAAACTAAATGGCATCCTTTTGAATTAATACATGCCCTTTCCAGGGACTGTAAATTCTGTCATTGGTTTTGAGTTTTCGTCTAACGGTATTTGTAAATAGGCTAATTTTAAATCGATTTTTGAAATGAATTTTGCTGATCTTAAAGTATCCAGTATTTCTATCATGAGTGGGATTGGGTAGGTGACCTTTTTGTGATATTATTAACTATTATTAACTTTTCTTAAGTCTAAACCAAATATGTAATCTTTTCCTGGTTTTTTGATCATCACCATAGGGTTTGACCAATCAGAACAAGATAATTCTAGTATATCATGTTCTGATAATTTATCCACGGTTTGATAAATTATTTCTTTATTTTTTGGGCTCACGTGATAATATCGCTGTTTAATGGGATCGTGGACTTGGATGTAAATTTTATGTTTCGTTAAGTGAGTCGCACTATGTTCTTTTCCCTTGTGTATTTTAATTTTTTTTTTCACAAGTTTTTATAGTTTGGATTGCTGGCTTTCGTTAGGATCAACAATACCTTCGCAATATTCTGGCAAAGAAAAATTTTGTTTGTCGATTTTTCCTAACCTATCTGAAATATTATTAACCTTGTTGCTTTATTTTTAAATTAACCCATTGATTACTGTTATCAATTTCCGATATTTCATTTGGTTTTTAAGATTCCTTTTCTAATTTGTTTAATTATGAACTTTTTTATTTCTCCAAAGGTTACTATCGCTATCCTTATATGTGCCCTGATATTTGATATTGTAAAAAAAATGTCAATCCACGTAGATAACTTCTGAATTTGATTTTTTCAGAAAATGTTTTCGAGACATAAAAATTGACCTTGAAGGTATTTTAAAGGACAAACTCTGTTTTTTTTTTTAATTGGGAATCCCGATGTAACATTATCAAATATTATCTTAACCGGGGATGGATTTTGTGTTCTGATTCTATATTCACAATTTAATTATGTAGTTGGCTGATTTTATCTTAAAGATCTTAATTTTACTAAAAATTATACTAATTTTTAGTAATTGTAATTTTACATTTCAAACTCTTCTCAATGATTTTTATTTTCATCGAGATATTCGTTCAATTTGCGTTTAATCTTTCCTGTCCAGTAAATTGCAACCAACTATATAAGTTGATTCCAATACTGATAGGATATTAAAACTAGCCCTAACCATTTTATGACTAAATTTGAAAATTAAATAAAGAACAGTTTCGTGATATTAAGTCTTACAGTAAAATTCACATTAAATTTTAAATCATTCTTTTACGATAAAAGTAACGGATTGTGGATTCACTCAAGGGAGAGATTATTATTGCGTACTATTCTGATTTGAATTTAATTTTGGAAAAAGATGATTTCGTTATAACCTGGATTCTCCTTCCTTTCTTATTTTTAGTGATTCAGATACCAAAACTTTGTTTGCACAACGAGCTTTCTTTATCGTTAGATAAAGTGCAAAGTCGTTAAAAATTCCATTCTGGCTCTATTCTTTTTGAAAAATTGAAACCAAAAAAACCGCCCATTCAAATTTCGGTAGCTGATGCAACCATGCACAACGAGGTTTCATTATCGTTAGATAAAGTGCAAGGTCATTACAATAAATGTTGCACGAACTACTTTTTCATTTATTTAATTCCCCACACTAAAATGCAAACATGCACAACGAGGTTCTTTATCATGACATAAAGTGCAAAGTCGTTATAATCATTGCATAACACTGATAAAAAAATAAAATAAAATAAATGTAAAACCCAAAACTCACGTCTAATTATTCGAATTCTAACGAATTCGGATAATTTAGTTGAATGACGCTTATTCCAATTGAAAATGCAGACTCCATTGACAGGTAAATCATAGGGACCAAGAGAGGCTTCTTCCTCACAGAGGGTTGAGTACGAAGTCCTGTGGTACCGATACCGGGATCGATTTATAAAGTGCATTGGTGCCGATGGCGCGCGCAATCGATCGTATGATCGAATGATTTCGTGAATCATACCTTCGTTCGACCTGCTTGTCCACTTTTGAGTCAGAGGCGTATAAATATAAATATTCGCCCGTAGCTTTATGATTTAATTCTAAATATGAAAATAGAACGGACCGTCTCAACGCCCCCCTAA
>CAKNWU010135537.1:2718-13609 GCA_932072015.1 Andricus quercustozae | reverse complement strand
GCAATGGAGTTGAGAGTAGATACTGATAATATCATGCGCTTCAAGTAATTTTACGACAACCTTGTAACATCTTAGGAGCAATGTCTATTGATCACTGCCGAAAAGGTGAACTTCTGGTGGAAGAAGTTTAATTATGCACACCAACATATGGCCCGCATATTCACCTAATATTTAAAGAAGGTAACGCCCATTCCGCAG
The DNA here is from genome assembly GCA_932072015.1 of Andricus quercustozae. NCBI lineage: Eukaryota > Metazoa > Arthropoda > Insecta > Hymenoptera > Cynipidae > Andricus > Andricus quercustozae. The sequence goes on along the minus strand of CAKNWU010135537.1, from coordinate 13,411 downwards.
TGGCTGGGGTTAGGACGCACTATACTCCTACCGGAAAAAGGCTACTTTTCCAACACAGAGAAATACAGCATAATTACTTGTTTTAATGCACTGTATAAGATCTTTACAGCTGTCCTAAACGACAGGATTGTTCAAAGAATTGAGCCTGTGTGAAGAGGAGATGTAAGAACTATTTGGCAGGAAAAAAGGTGTAGCAGGCTTCCGAGAGAACCTGCTAATTGACAGGTACGTCTGCAAAGACGCAGCAGTCCATCAGCGCGGCCTGTCAATGGCCTGGATTGACTACCGGAAATCTTTCTATTCAACCTCTCATAGGCGTATCACCTGTCTATAGGAAAGCTTGAAGATTCATTCACGCATAGTGAGATGCATAGAGAGATTGATGCCCCTTTGGAAAACTAGATTTACTATCTCATCTGGAAATTATCGCGTGACCACGAACAACGCCACCTTCCAGAGGGGCGTCTTTCAGGGCGATACCATGAGCCCTGTTCTCTTTTGCATCACACTTATGCCTCTATCTCTCCCACTACGCAATTCTCCAGGATACCTCTGCGGTGACACTTATCATCGCGAGCATAAGGTCACTGATGTATTTTATACATCATCTTCTTCGAAATATTTGGTCTTCAAATTTGTCGGCGTTGAATAAGTTATCTGCGACTAACATGCTTGCCGTGCCGCTTCTACTCTACTCGTATGAGGTGATTCAATGGGCGAAAAACGAGCCTACGTCCCTTGATATCGCCACGCGTAAGATCTTGCATATAAAAATTGTGAGAAACACGAGATGATTGGCAAAGGAGCGTTCCTTTACAACGCCGCGAAGTAGGTAACCGAGACCCTTGAAATAAATGTTAACATCAGAAGCGAGGAAAGTGCATTACTCCATCTAGACTTCTTACTGCCAAAAGCCTAAGTAAAGAAAGTAGAAGTTAAAAAATCCCGCTAACAGCTTCTCGACAAGAAAATTCAGGGAAACTTTTACAGAAATGTGAAAGATCAGTCCTTGTCGAAGTACGGAGGGTTTCATTTTCGCATGCCAGGACGGTGTCATTTTCACCTAAGTATACCGTGACCGCATTTTACGACAACGAGTTCCCAGCGATAGGGGCAGAGCGTGTCATGCACACGCTGAGTACCTGAAAAACATACTGTCCGGGTGTCCCAATCATGCGGGAACGACGCACAGTGGGGTAAAGTGATATTTTTGGTGTCAACATTTATTATTTTTTGACAGGAGTAACGTAGAGGGATGAATACTTTTGGAAGTTGTAGATGAATACCTGCTGAATATGGCAACACTAGAGTGAATGTGAGCCGAGAATTCGATCACGAATATAGTTCGTTTCTCGAAGTCTTGGAGAGAAACGTCAGACCTCGAGTGTGCAATGGAGACTGCCGTCCAAAAATCGTACTTCCAGAAAATTAAGCACTTCTCGTTTTGGACAATTAACTTTATCTCCCTCGGACCGTTCGGCAGGGCAGAATCGCGGCCAACTCCATAAAAGCGACAAAGATGGAAATAAAGCACTCTTAGGGCGCATTATGTCTTTAGAGATACGTCGCACAGTGGGGTTGAATTATATTTTTTGTGTCAAAATTCATAATTTTTCGACGGAAATAACACACAGGCATGAATACTTTTGTAGGTTGTAGATGAATACCTGCTGAATATGGAAAAAATAGAGAGGAAGTGAAAAAAAAATTTCTAACCTGAAAAATCGATGTCAAAGTTGACAGTTTTTGCATAAAGTTTAGATTATCGATTACCATGAGCGCGTTAGGAGAAAAAAGCGATTAAAAATGCTATTCGAAACCTTTAAGGTCAGAATTATTTATACACAATTAAATTCTACCGTTCATCGTATTTAAGGGTTTTTGTGGCCGCTGATTTCGAATTCGAATTCAAAATGTCGAAATGCAAAATGATAGATTAAATATCGCGGACAAAAATTGTAAAACGAAACCGATATGACTAAAATCACAGACACATATAAATTATAATTCTTTAAATGATCTGTATTCGAGTTCTATTCATTTTATAAATCATCTTTATTCATTTAGTCACTAATTAATTTCTACATTGCTGTTTTCACATTCCGCATCGCTCTTATCACTGTCCTCAGTAATGTGTCTGTACACATTTTCTTATTAACGGGTTGATAGCTTCTGATCGAGTAAGCATGGAGAAATTGTCTTTACGTAAATCTGAGTGGATGTTTTTTGACGCTTTTTCAGCGGTATATAATTCAACCAGGATTCTCGAAAAGAAAATTCTTAAGTCCAAAACCAGAGAATTTATACGTAAAATAAAATTAAAGTAATATATATGAGGCGTTATTCCTTGAGTGTACCCACTCAAAAAGTCAAAGTCGTCCGATCTAACAAGTTAAACTTGGACCAAGTGCTGTGCTATTGGATAGTAGTTTATGGGGAAAAAATTTCGTCATTCGGATAAGTATTGACCGAGGGGGAGCGGGTGAACTTTTTGGGATTTTTTGTGGATATCGTCCAATTTGGCTATTTTTAACTCTTCTAATAGCAATAAAAAATAAATTTCTGGTACAATTTCACTCAGGTACGTGCATGACGCTGGAGTTCGAGCCCCGCGGCGCACCGTTGTACCTTCATGGTATTGTTTTTACGAAAATTAATAATATATGTTAGTATATTTGATCGCTCTCTGCATTTTAAATGGTTGAGACTGCCGTTATTTAAATGCCTGGATTACGTTCACTGATGAATTTTGAAAAAACTTTAAATTTTGGAAAATCAAGTTATTGAATAAGAGGCCGGGTCGAAAAAGTTGTTTTATGGATTAAGTAAAATTAAAACTCGGAGATTTCTTCATACAGATGTCTGGTCTTCTATCTACTTTTCATTCCGCCTTTCGTTTTTTTAGTGACAGTTGTTTTCACTTTGTTTCATAATTTTCGTTTCTTTTCTTTTGAGAAGTAGTCGCATTCCGTGGCTGAGGAAAATTTCTTCAATTGAAGTCTCCCGTCTGCAGTAGTAGGCCAGTCAGTGAAGCATGAAAAATAGTGTTTCGGTGTCACGATTCTAGAGTGAAAGCGCGCTGTTCAAATTTCGCGAAAGCATCTTTTTTGAAGATTGGCACCAATATATCTTTTTGATATCTTTCATTTATAATTAAACTTTTGTCTGGCAGATACATATCTTGTTCGCAATCTTCAAAAAGGATGGTTTCGCGAAATCTGAACAGCGCGCTTTCACTCTAGAATTATGACACCAAAACACTCTTTTTCATGCTTCACTGACTGGCCTACTACTAAAGAGGGGAGACTTCAATAGAAAAAAACTGTAACTAATAAAATGAAAGGCGGAAAGAAAGGCAGATAGAAGACTAGACATATGCACAAAAAAATCTCCGAGTTTTAATTTCACTTAATTCATGAAAAAAACTGTTTCGACCCGACCTGTTATTCAATAACGTGATTTTCCAAAATTCATAATTTTTTCAAAATACATCAGTGAGCGTAATGCAGGCATTTAAATGCAGAGAACGATCAAATATAATAGCATATATTATTACTTTTCGAAAAAACAATACCATGAAGGCACCACGGAGCGCCGCGGGGCTCAAGCGCTAGCGTCATGCACGTACCGGAGTACTCAACGCTTGTTTTCATAAATTAAAAATTTGAATCCCACTTTCTAATCTACATAGTCTTATAGGAAAAAAACTAAGCTTTCTTTTAGGACAAAAAAAAACAAAAAAGAAACCTGTCTTACTTCGAAACAAAGTCAAATTTTTTTTTGATCTTCATTTTTTAAGGTCGAATATTTATTCTTGATGTGTAAACATCTTAGACCTCCATATGGGGAGTCGCGCCTAAATCGAGTGAAACCACGGTTCGAAAGTGTAACGCAAGCCTCTCACACACGCATTGAGTCGTGTGTCACAGACCGCAGGCTTGCTTCTCTTCACCCACTCAAACGACCCTTTCAGTTATTATTTTCTCTCTCCTCTCTTCTCTCTCGCTCTCCTTTCTAATAAAATTAACACATACTGCGTTTCATGTATGCGCATAAAAGGATACTTTTATTACCTTTCATGCAATAATTGAAAGAAAATTTACAGTTTATTATTATTATAACTAAGGTACTTGCTCAACCTATTGGAAAATAGATGTCTGGAAACTTTTGCACGGCATTACATATAAGAGAAAATAAATTTTTATACTCGCTACATGTACATGAGTTATTATTTACCGAAGATTTTTACACAAAAATCTCTCTTGGTTCGTAGTTTAGGACGCACGTGATGTTTTTTTGTTAAAAAATACGTAGGTCTAATCAAAACAGCGTGAACAACCCTAACGAAACTGTAATAGACAAAAATTTTTTCATCGCTATTAGAAGAGTTAAAAATCGCCGAAATAGACGATATCCACGAAAATCCCAAAACTTTCACCCCTTCCCCCTTGGTCAATACTTATCCAAATTACCAAATCCCCCCCCCCTCCCCCATAAAGTACTATCCAATATCACAACACTTTGCCTAAGTTTAACTTAGATCGGACAACTTTGGCTTTTTGAGTGGGTAAACTTGAGAAATAACGCCCCAATGTATGTTGAATTGTCTTACCCTTCTTTAATATATTTTTTGACATCTGGACAGATTTCTGGTTTTCTGTGTGCCTTTAATCTATCATTTAATAATACTGAAGAGATTTTTGGATCAGTAGAATAGAACGCGTGATTAAAAACATGTATCCTTTTCTCTCTAATAGATTGTCGCGCATGTGAAATCATGTTTCTCCGATAAAAGTTATGCCATGATTCATTTGCATCTTCGGAAAAGTAAATCAACTAGCACAACATTGATCTGTAAAATCTGAAGAAATATATCCGTTTTTGCAAAGCACTTTCTTGCTTTCTCGCCCGTATTGGTTGTACCATGTCCTTGTAAAACTTGGTCCACTGTAACTCCTAATTCTGCGTATAATTTATTTTATACAACAAGTTTACGTGATTTATATTACTCTGAAAAGAATAGAACCAAGTAGTTCTAAATCGCGATATTAATCATAACTTTCTGAAAAATTAAATCAACAAAAATTTATTATAAATTATAAATTAATAAATAAAATTTCACAGATTTTTACATAAGATAAACTGGCGAGAAAAGTAGTTTTATAAACAAAAATGGAAATTCACATTAAGTTATTAATTTACCTTGAACAAATGTTTGCACATCTTAGGTGTCAATAGTTTGTCGGTATAATATGTAAGGCATGTGCTCAAAAGCTTTAATCTCATTATGCAATAAACCCAGACCTAATGTAAGTGATAATGCTTGTGAAGTCAAATTATCTTTCAGGTTGTCGAAAGTGTGTGATTTTCCGAGTCACATGGGACATCTAGTTGTTGCTGCATTGCCTACAATAGTGTTTACGAATTTTCCAGCGAATGTTAGCGATACCGATTATGTTCTCGAACTATCGCTTCATGTTCTTCTTTTTCTAGTGCTATCCTTAATGGCCTGCAAAAGCGAACGCTTTGCGGTAACGAATTTATCCAGAAACATTTGTCTGTTTTGGAAGTTTGTAATTAAATTATGATTATACCGTTATAAATAGTGATTCTTCCGTATGTGCATTTTCATTGCCTGGATTGCTACACAATTGGTGTGGGTTTACATGACCCCATGAGGCATCAAATCCCATTGTTAGAATCAATTCTAAATGTTTTATATTTTAAGTCAAACGTATCCCAATTTATAGGCACTGCTTCACATAAATGCTCAGCTGTTTCGTTAAGAATATCTTGCAAAGGAACGTACACTTCAATTTAGGATATATTATAGTTCAAGCGTTGACATTCTTCCAAGATTTAATTTTAATTATAATACAATATTCTCAGATACTTGATAATTTACAAAATACTTTTAATTTCAATTACCTTTTATTATAAATATATTATAAATAGAATGCTAACGCAGACTCTTTTAAATGCTTTTGCAAAACCATTATTAGAACTGAGTTTCTCATCTTCATCTTCGGTTTCCGTATAATTAGTTTTCTTCTCTAATTTTATTGCTGATTCAAGAATAAGAACGTTATATTCTGCATTTCGTAAGATTACTGCAGCTCGCCTATACTTCGTTCTCTTTGAGCAGTTTTCGATGCATACTAGTTTTCTGCCAGTTGTCTCCCTTTTTTGGGTTATTTTAGAAGGCCGACCTTCCTGCCTTTTTTTCTGTTTGTATAATTACTTTTTTTTAGCTTTTATTGCAAAAGAGTATATAAATGCTTTTTCGATATTCAAAATATATTAAATTACACGTGTCATCTTTAGTACAAAACAATAAAATGGCATAGAAAAAAGTTGAATATACCCAGGTGAATGTCGATACATAATCTTATCATGTTTTACAATTTCTTTTTTCTATTTTCAATTTTGGACTTCGAATTCGAAGTTATCGACCGGAAAACCCCGCGACAGTGTTTCTCATATTTTCCGGCCACCATATTCCCGGCTATTTCCTGGTTTATTCCCGGTTATAAATATCGGATTTACTCATATTAGCATTACGAATAAAACGCATTTAACATACGTTTTTCCAATGTGTAATTTTATTTATTCCCAGGTGCGAATTGACCATCGGCCCACAGTCGGGCCAACCTTCGGACGGTCAATTCAACTTTGTGCGCACATCTATTAAGTTGATGTCGGCCCAACCTTGGACAACAATGTGGGTCCGACTTTGATTTTTGAAGGTTGAAGGTATTCAAAAAATTAATAATAATTGATTGCAAGTATTTTGACTATAAATGTTAATGGTCCTGCTTAGGATTAATACATATATTACATTTTTAAACATTATATTACAAATAAAATTTCTATCGCTACGGTGTTTCGAACCCACATCTATACCTGAATCTATCACCTAGCAGGAGGGAGTCTTTCCCGCATTACTCTATACCTACAGAATTGAAAGTAAATGAAAAAACCATCCTCATAAGCCACAGCTCAAAGCAGTTGAAATTAAACATTTTTTTAACTCTTTTTTCTCGATCATTTTTTATTATTATGCGACATCATGTAGATTTAAAATAAATGAACTATTAACGTCGATATAAGTGAAATAACTTCTAACCCTTTGCGGCGCAGTGGTAACCCAGATTACCACCTTTTTTATTCACAACTTTTTTCTCTAGATTCAATGTTTTTGAAGCAATAACAACAATTTCTTTTTGTTATCGTATTTGAAGCATTGTAGAATTAAAAAAAAAATAATGATGAACGTATTGCATAAAATTATAAATAGTTATAAATAAACAAGTTTTGAAAATCGCTCTTTTTTACGAAAGAATTTGGTTTTGAACGACCTATTGAATAAATTGCAATGAAACTTGGTATTCTAGGGTCTTTGGGGTCGCTGATTACGAATCCGGGTTCAGATTTGCAAAATTCAAAATGGCGGATCCAGTATGGCGGACAAGTTTTGTTAAAGTTGTTAGATTTTTATAAGACTTTTCACTCAGGGGTTTTAGAGGTCGCTGATCACGAATCTAAAGTCAGATTTCCAAAATTCAAAATGGTGGATCCAATATGGCGAACGAGTTTTCAAAAAATTGCAAACTTTTCATGAAACTTGATATCTGGGGGTTTTTGGGGTCGCTGATTACGAATCAGCGGCCAGATTTGCAAATTTCTAAATGGCGGATCCAATATGGCGGACGAGTTTTCACAAAATTTCAAACTTTTCATGAAACTTGATATCTTGGGGGTTTGGGGTCGCTGATTACGAATCCGGAGTCAGATTTGCAAAATTCAAAATGGCGGAAATCTTACTTCAGATTCGCGATCAGCGACCTCGAACACCCCCGAGTGAAAAGTCTTATAAAAATCTAACAACTTTTAAAAAAACTTGTCCGCCATTTTGAATTTTGGAAATCTGACTTCAGATTCGTGATCAGCGACCTCGAAAACCCCCGTGTGAAAAGTCTTATAAAAATCTAACAACTTTTAAAAAAACTTGTCCGATATATTGGAGCCGCCATTTTGAATTTTGGAAATCTGACTTCACATTCGTGATGAGCGACCCCGAAAACCCCCTAAGGTGAATAGAACAGTAACACTGGTTTGATAGAAAAATGTTCGCCGCAAAGGGTTAAATAAATAATTTAAACTCATTACAATTTTTAAGGTTTCGTAGAACCGGGCTGAAACCCTTACATTTTTTGTTCGACAAATTTTATTTTCAAAATGTTTGTTTTATTTTTTTTTAACGATTTTTTGTTTAAAAAATTGTTCTTCAATTTTTGTTCTAAAAATTTTTATCAAAAATTTCATATCAAACATTTTTTTTAAACAATTTGTTTTCAAACTATTTAAAAAAATGTGTTCAATATTTTTTTTGCGCCCGCTCTAAATAATGTTTCTGCGTGTAATATTTTGTTTTTTCGCGTTTCAGGCTATTTTACAACCTTTGATAATGACAGAAAATGTGATTTTTAAAACGCATATTAAATTTGCATCGACGGAACTTAGAAATTTTATCGTGTACTGCGACGCCGGGTGCATCATGATCTCTTGCCCAGAGTCGGATGGACCGTACTTTCGCGGTCTTTTTGAAACGATGAACCAGCGTTTGTCCGACGGCCGGCCCATATTTGGGCCAAGGTTTGAGCGACCATCGGGTGCACCAAGGTGACTTGTGGCTAATCCACTGCTGTATACAGAGTCGGTCCGACCGCATTCCTGCGGTCGTACCGACCAATCTGCCACAGTTGATCCGGCAGTCGGCCCAAAGTTGGGCCGACAGTCGGCTTGTCACCCACCGCCGACTTCGGTTGCCACCGTCGGTGAGACCATGGCAGCTTAAAAACACCTTAGTCGATCCAACTCTGGTTACCGTAGATCAGTTACCAAAGTAGGGCCGACTTTGGGCCGATGTTCAATCTCTGGCATCCGACCGAATTTCGCACCTGGGTTACGTTATCTTATTATATTTAAACAAAATAATATATTTGTCATTTATTGTGCCTTAAACTTACAAACTTTGAACGAAAAAGAAAGATGCTGCAACATTTTTTCAAATTATATATCAAGATAGTTCGAAATATAATATTATTGCCAATGTGTAATTTTATGAGAAAATACACAAGCCATATCATTAGAATACTTGAGAGTGATATACTCAAATATAAATCAGTGCATGTTGAATATGTCTTACAATTAAAGGGCATTATTTAAAATAAGTAAAAACTAATTCAGGTATTGAGGAGAGCACTTAACAAAAATTGTAAACCTAATTAGTCACACTTTAGTAGAATCGCATAATAGTCACATTGGGTAAAATTCACCCCAGCAATGAGTTCTAAAAATCTGAAAAAATTGCTAGGCATTTAAGGATTGCAAAAGATGATCTTTTAGTTTTTGTAAACAAAATGAACTGTTTACAAATTAAAAAAAAATTAATGAAGTTAAGGTATTTAGGGACTCTGCGAGGAGCTCGAAAATTGTTTGAGGTGAATTTCACCTCGTATGACTAATTAGGGTTAAATAGGAAGATTTACAATTGCACCTTGATTAACTAAGAGGCATGTTAGCTTTCTTACTTTTCAGATCTTTTTGTTCTCTTTTCATCTTCCCCTTATTTTCTTTAGCCTTTTCGTCTTCGGTCTTTTTCCTTTTGCACTTTCCGAAAGCATCCCTCCATTATCCATCAGCATTTCTCATTGAAAGAATTCACTCCTTAGAGATGTTCAAGGACTCAAGACCTCCTGATTTCGTTACGGGCGGCATCGTGTATGATTCGATGTTACACAAGAATTTCTTCCTTAAAATTCTCCACAAGAACTCCACCGTTCACAGAAAACCCTCTTTCTAAGCCAACATTTCCATGAGATAGTGTGCAGAAAAGCTTTAATATTTCCCAAAGGTTTCTCGTATCTATTTCTAGTCGCCTTGAAAGTGTTTCCATCCAAAAGTCGTCTAATCTTGCATAATTTCAAGAGAACAGTTTCATTTGCTCGATAACGTAGGGATCTGCCAACAACGTTTTGTATCCCCGATTTGAATTCCGAAGGACACTAGCAGAAAGAAGATTCGCCTTCAAAAGAATATTTAAGGCTACGCGCAACTGATTTTCTGCTGATTTTGCAGAGAAAGATATTTTTGCCCGATTTAGACAAGTCAAAGCTTATGTCAAGGAATACTTTAAAGGAGATTTTTCTACTAACTTTGACACAACATATTGAAGGCAGTTACTGCACTCTTGCTTGAACTGAAGAGTTTATTTAAGGCTCGCACCTTCACAGGTGCGAAGTGACCGTCGGTCCACGGTCGGGCCAACCGTCGGACGGTCGGTCCAACTCTGTGCGCCACTGGTCGGGCCAACTAGCTAAATGAAAACGGTCAACCGCCTTTGACTTCTCAAAGTCGGCCCAACCTTGGACAAAAATGTGGGGCCGACTTTGATTTTTGTAGGTTCAAGGTATTCAAAAAATTAATAATAATTCATTGCGAGTATTTTGACTATAAATATTAATGGTCCTGCTTAGAATAAATACATACATTACAATTTTAAAAATTATATTACAAATAAAATTTCTATCGATACGGCGTTTCGAACCTACATCTATACCTGAATCTATCGCATAGCAGTCGAAAGTCTTACCCATTACTCTATGCCTACATAATTGAAAGTCAATGAAAA
>CAKNWU010135495.1:1891-13328 GCA_932072015.1 Andricus quercustozae | reverse complement strand
TGGGTACAGTCTTCGCAGCTCCCTTTTAAGGTCTTGATACCTCTCCTTCTTTTCTTTCTCCTTGGCAATGATCTTGTATTCAGACCGTGCCGACAATTCGATCACGAATATAGGTCGATTCTCGAAGTCTTGGAGAAAAATGTCAGGCCTCGAGTGTGCAACGGAGACTGCTGTCCGAAAATCGTAGTTCCAGAAAATGTAGCACTTCTCGTTTTGGACAATTGACTCTATCTCCCTCGGAGCGTTTGGCAGGGCAGGGTCGCGACCAACACCGTAAGAGCGACAAAGATGGTAATAAAGGATTCTTAGGGCCGCATTATGTCTGTAGATGTACGTCGTTCCTGCGTGGGTGGGACACCCTGATAGTATGTGTTCCAGGTACTCAGCGTGTGCATGACACGCTCTGCAACTATCGCTGGGAACTTCTTGGTGAATATGCGGGCCAAATGTTGGTGTGTAGAAGTAAACTTCTTCCACCAGAAGTTCTTGATACAATCTGGTCCAGAACCGGAAAAGTTCTACGTTCCTCTAAGTGCTTTTTTCGCCTCTTCGGCAGTGATTGATGGACATTCATCCTCAGATTTTATGAGGTTGTCGCAAAATTCGTTGAAGCGGATGATATTGTCAGTATTTTCTTTCAACTCTAGTGTTTACGGGATCTTGTATACCTCTCTCCAAAAAGTATCTACCTCGTTAGGCTTGGGTGGATTTTTGACAGAAACAGGTGATCATTGAACAGGCGAGATGGGTCAGCGAGAAACTGTTGATTCTCCCTGATCCATCTCTCCCTCTTCTGTATTCTCCTCCTTGCGTCAGATAACAGCCGTATTTTGTCAGCAAGATGCTGCTTGATTTTCAGCAGTTTTTACTTGTTTAGTGTGTGATTTAAGATCCTCAGTTCTTGGGCGAACTTTCGAACCCTTTCCGTGAACGGTCTACCAGATGTTATGTAGTCAATCGCACATTGAACACGGGACGCATTCTGTCTTGCTCATCCAACCTTCTTGTTCAGCTGATGTAAGCGTCTTTTGGTCTTTTGATCTATCGTAGGTTTGAGCCTTCGATTTGAAACAGTCAAAGCTCTCGCAGCATTATAAACTGAGCAATTGATGGTCCAGAGGTCGTATTCTTGCGAGATTTCTCCACGAAGGGAGGAATCCATTTCAGCTAGATCTTATCTTTGATCATTCTTGTATAAGAAACTGTATCTTCGGGCAATTGGAGTTGATCAATCCATCTTTTTTTTGCCTCTTTAGCAGCACCGAAATATCTCACATAATTAACTTTCAAGGTTTTTGATATATTTCATTCCTTTAGATTAAAGAGTTATGCTCTTACCGCTTTCGAACCGTCAGGAAGAATATGCTTGTTTAAAATAATTTTACAATAAAGCATAGGCAAATGTCGACAAATTTGATTCGGAATCCCTTTAGCAGACTTAATCATTCTGAGTAATTTACTGTGAGCTGTTTTAAAAGGATAAGTAGTAGTTGGTGAAAATTGTAGGTAATAGCACGTTTTGTGTAATACTCTTCTGTGTAAAGCACAAACTTCTTCACCAAATATTCCATGTGTTCTAATTCAGCTTGAGTAATAGTAGGTTTTAGGGATATATGCGCTGCTTCAACAAATAATTCCCAATACTCTACTACTTTCTTTTCTAGAAATATTTTCATAATTGGTCAACTGAAGTACAGTGCCCAATTATCCCAATCTTTTGCTTTCAAATGCGATCTGTCGCTTATTAAACGCTTTAGACGCATACTTCGGCGTGCCATTTGAATGATGTCCAGAAGTTTGTCAATTATTTTCATGTCATCAACAGATAAGGTGCTTAATATTGCTGAAAGCTTGTTGTCAAACCAATAGTGTGCAAATTGTGGCGCGATTCCCAATCGTCCGAAGTACATGACATCGGATACGAACCCAAGTACGATATCGAATTTCTTTAAATTTATTAATCATGTTACGCGCTTAACACCAAACGTACAGTCACGATCTGAAGAATTACCAGGATTCGTAGGATTTAAAGAATTAACCAGATTCATAAGATTAGTTGTATGCTGATGTGTTTTGGAAGTACTAGGATCGGCAGGATTTGAAAATTCTGCAAACATAGAATTAATTTCATTGGCAGGACTTGATTGTTGCAGCTGTATAATGGAAATAGGATTTGAAAGGTCTTCAGACATTGAATTGGTAGAATCCGAAGGATATACCAGTAAACGCATACATCGCAGCATTTTTCTTCAGTTCGCTAATTACGGGGAGGAATTAAAATAGAATACTTCACGCAAACGCCGGTATTTATGGCATTTATATATTATTATATATTTGGCGTTATATATTGGGTGATATCTTGCATAGGTGCTCGTGCAACAGAATTAACGCAACAACAAGTTGCATAGGGTTTAACAAGTCGCATTTCTCCTCGTATGTTGCATGAAATTCCGGAGTTTGCTATAGAATTGATGTCTTTAACGAACACTTGAAGAAAAACATTCATATCCGGTTTTCCTTTCCCAAACCACAAGTCACAAACTATAACGTTTGCTGTTCTAGCCTCCATGGGTAATTCTTTGAAAATTACATGAAGTGGATATACAGAATTCGTCGAAACTTCAAATTTAACTGCTCTGTCGCAATTAAACGTGAAAATTAGATAATAATTTATTTAAATAATCTAATAATGCGTGTACGTTGCTTTTTATGTTAAATGTCGAGCAGAATGTTTTGAACGCTCTATGACGGAGTAAAATTACTGTTTTGCAAATTGGGCATTCTTTTTGCCGATCTACAAGTACGAAAATACTTACATACCCCTTGCCGTATGGACAAATTCAGTGATAAGTCACAAAATCCAAAGGAAAAAAACCTTATATATTAAAAAGCGTGAATTTGGCAGCACTGGCCTTCCAAACATACAATTCACCGCAGTGTGATGTAAGCTTGTGTACAATGTCGTACTTAATTAGAATTTAAAAAAAGTTCACCACGATTGACAACTGTCGGTGCATCAACAACCTCCAAAATGTCGTCTGCTTGTAACACTCTCATTAATTCGTTGTTGGGAAGGACAATCTCCATAGCATCGTCGAGATAATTTTCTAACAGTCGATTATCTTCTCCCAGTCATACGGGAAATTCCTATTCTTGATTGATTTCTTCATCATCACCATTATCGCTATATGCACCATCGTCATCTTCATCGACCCCATAATCTGCAAACTTGAAAGTTTTAAAAAACTTTTTTTAGTGCCGGTAACCAAGCTGCATGTCTATCTATTCTTATTTAATTATACTTTTTTCAGGATCCCAATACACTACTTTTTCGCGTAGTAGCAATTTCAAATTCCAGAATTTGTTATTTTCGGCCCACCCTGATATGTATATATTCATTTATTTTTGTTGATTTTTAATGGAGAAATTGATATTGATATCTTAACTTAGATTAACGAAAAGTACGCTGTGACTGTGAATCAGCTTCCTTAGATTTTCGCAAGTTTGCAATTGCAATCAATCATTTCAAGTTATTGGCGTTTAATAATTTAGGTACTGTCTAGTATTACGGATTTTTTGGTAAGACTAACCGGTCAGGAACAAGGCTAGGGATAGTTTTACGTAAAATTCCGTAACAGCAGACAGTGAGAATAATTTGTTCATTGGACTTTAAACATTATTACCTGAAAAATGATTTTAAATGAAAATATTGTTTAGCATACGCCAATTAATTATCATTCTTCCTCATTATTCTTTTCAACGATGAGAAAAATTTAAAAATAATATATTGTCTGCAACACCTCCACGGAAAAGTCCTGTCGCGCACTATATACACGCGCCGGCACGAGACTTTCTCACACTGTTCGCCAAAGCCTCCTCTGGATGCCTGTACATGGCGCGCAAATGAGACTTCCCAAGCAGGTGTAACAAAAAATGGAGTTTGGCATTCGTGCGCAAAGATAGCAACGACTCACTTGTGGGAAGGCATAAAAACCACCCCTCGGTTCATCTTAGGTTCACGTCGACTTGCCCTTCGGGTTCCTGCTGAGCCCGCCCCGGGGATTGCGATCATCGCACACTTGTATCGAAAAATATTATTTTTAACCTGGCTATCCTTCAGCAGTAATATCTTTAGATAAATTTGCTGTACGTTGTGTTCGAAAAGAGAAATTTTCCTTTTTTAATTTTTAATATTTTGAAATGCGGCCGCAAATGCTGTTTCTTATATGCGCCTGCAAATGCGGCCGCAGTTGCGACCGCAAATTTTCAGTAGGGCCGTTTTCCACGTTCGTGTAAAAAAATTATATTTATTTGTTCACTTAAACTAGATTAGATTGACATGTTATTAGACATTGACTTCTACATCACGTCCCAATCTTTTAACACTTGAATATTATTTAAAACAAACAAATTTGCACACTGAAAAGACGTGAAGCTCTTCAAAGTAATTTTTTGAAATAAACTTTTGCACTATATTTTCTACGGAATATTGATGTCAAAATTTTTTGTGATTGCACATCTGCAAACTACCGGCACATTTTTTCAATAGCTGCGTAATAAATGAATAAATGTAAAGAAAATAATTCCTCAAATGTTAAAGATTTTTACGCAAGAATGTGGATGCGTGACAAATAAGCAAATGTCCATCTGAAACTCGGGTCACATGCGCGCATGTAGTTCGTGAGTGCGACATACATCTAGCGACAAATTTAAGTGGATTCCTGATAATATTTAAACACATGATGTACTGTTGCAAAGAGCCTCCAATTTATTTATATAGTCATTTTTTTCAAAGAGACAATTGGGCGAAAAATTAAATAAGTCACGTATTGTTTTTAACACTTTACATGATTTTTTATCGATAAAATTTAAATATTAGAAGAAAAAACTATTAGGTTAATGACGAACTGAAAAATATAGTTTGAGATTCAAAGATGAAAGATACTATCGAGTAAAAAAATTATTTATTCTATTTTGAAAGCTTTCTTAAATCCATCTTTTGATTAAAAAGTACCTTAACTTTTTTTATCACATTAATACCAGATGTATTTTTTCTGAATACTACCATTGTAGAAAAAAAATAATAACTTACATAAAAAACTCGATAAAAAATAGACAAAATCCATTTCTGCACTTTTTAATCTTTTTTTAAAGATAATATTATATTTCACAAGCAGAAACTATTTTTCGGCAGGTAATCATATTTAAATGAAGGATAGTGTTGCAAATTTTAACTGAATTGTTTGACTCTATTTATAACTATTACTCAATTTTATGAAAAATTAAAAAACCTGTAAATAATTAAATACAATATTCTTCTATCATAAATACTAATTAATATTCATTGCGAGATTCAGACATTTCAATATTGCAAACATTTACCAATTTTGGAGTTTATTTTTCCAAAAACATCCGAAAGTTTCTAATTTTTAGTTATAACAAGCTGTAACAAAGTTTTCTGTAATATTCCAAAATTATTTTCTTCATTTAAAAATTGTGAAAAGAAATAACATAAAAAATATTATGTTTCAAATTTGTAAATTTGATATTTTTCTTTAACTTGAACATGGTTTTCTAATACAATAAGATTCTGTTTGTTGTAAAGCCATTACTTTTTTGATCTATATTCAAAACAATTTTGCTTTAAATAATGTTTGGTTCTAATATAAAAACGTTTTAAATGATTTTGATTCAATTTTTCCACCTTTTGTAACAAATTTAATTGTAGCTTATATCAGATACATAATAACCTTTCTTTAAATGCTCTACTTAAAAAGGTTTTGCCCACATAACGTTATATTTTATGCTAACATCAAATTCGAAATCCTTTTTGAAGAAAATATTAGTTAAAAAATGGTTTATGAGCCATTCAGCACATAATTAAAAATTTAAATAATTATGCACATTAAAAGTTTTAGTTATTTACGTTCTCGAAATTTGAATATAAAAAAAGTCACTACAAAAATTATGAGAAATAGATTTAGAGAAAAATATTTTCTGAAGATAAAAAAACTTCATTATTCTTTATTGTAGGCTTTTAAGAACAATTCTTTATGCATAACAATTACTGAACAGCATATTAATTTGATTTTAATATTGGAATTTAACATTTATTAATTAAATGAAGTAATTCTGTCGTTAAAAAAATACATTTTAAGAAACATCATTTAAAGCCTCTTTTCATTTATGATCGTGTTTTATAAGACATTTATTTAACAATGTATGAAGGACGTAAAATGTGCATGAAAAAAACTTTAGAAAAAGAGTTTAAAAAAAATTAAAAATAAATTATTAATGCTTTAGGCTTAAAAAATTAATTATATGTATTATGAGAAGTTGTAGGATCCGGAAGCTACGATCATGGTTCCTTAAAGCAACCCATCCCGACGCAACTGATACGTGTACGTCATCCACTTCTGCTCCTTCTGCCCTAGAAAGTAAGCAAGAGCGGGAAATTTACGCGAAATAACATCGTGCAAAACTTTTCCTTGGAGTCAGGTCTCTTGCCGCGGATGACCTTGCGCGACAGACAGGACAGTTGGAGATGAAGGTTGCACCTCTGGATACTTTTTTAGAGCTACCAATCTTAGTAGAATGTTATGAGGAACAGTGTTGACGTGCCCGATGAAGTGATCCCAGAAGAACAGCCTTTTCCATATGGTTCGCGATGGAAAGAACCTGACGCTGGCAAACCGGAATCTTGTTGAGTTGGCTAAGAAAATTAGCTTTCATACCCCCAAGATAGCCGATTATGAGAACTACAAGATGGACTTTGTAGCCTTAGTACAGCCTGCTCAGCTCGAAAACAAGTGCTTGAGTTTTCGCCCGTTTTTCTTCCTCCTTTGCCGTGATATTACCATCGGCTGGTGCCGAGAATTCCATCACGTAAATGATCTTGGTCTTCAGATCTTGGAGGACAATATCAGGCTTCGTAGCACTGATACGTTGAGTGGCGGAGACTGATAAATTCCAGTAGATCTTACACTGATCATTCTCCACAACAGACTCGAGTTCCCCCTGGGCGTATGGCAAGACGGGCAATAGATCAACACCATAGAAGAGCCTAAGATGGTAATATAACACTTTTAGAGCCGCATTGTGTCTCTCTATGTACCCGTAACGTGAATGCTTTAACCATCCTCTGAGAACATTTCCAAGTGTTTCTGACTCTTGCTAGCACGCTCGGCAGTTAGTATCGCCTACAGGTATATTCATTATGTGCTCTCGGTAAACTAAGGTGTCTATGACGCCGTCCTAACAGACAAGAAGAAATCCCTCAGTGTTCGATCTCAATCCAGCAGACTTGAGATACATGTTGGCCAGACCTATCGAGAGCTCTTCTCTACGAGTACCGAAGGTGTTATTGATGCTGAGACATATGTAGTGTCGCTGGAATCAAATGGGATGTACGTTCATGTTGATTTACGAGTCACATAAAAGAATCTGCACTATTTAGAACTGAGCAGGCTGTAGCCAAAACCGTTCTTCGATGAAGACACTCCAAGCTTAGCAAGTCTCTACCCCCTGTATCTTTAGGTAGGTATATTCGAGGTACGGAAGATCTAGGATGATGACTTCGATGGATTGTCATCATCTTGAGTGTGCTTCGGTCAAGTTGCTTCAACTCATCGAGATTGCATTGTAATGCACCAAACGTGTAGAGCAGTATAGGAACGGTCAGCATATTGGTCGCCTGGATCTTATTCTTTCCAGATAATTCGGAAGCACAAATTTTACTGAGAATTTGGCGATACTTTTTTTCAAGGGCCGTTTTTAACACGCGCTCATTTTGTATTTCCGCTTGCGGTATTCTGAGATATGTATATGATTCTCTATAACCAAGATGTTGATTACTATTTCCGCCTGTGAGTTGAACATCCTGATCGTCACGCGATGGTGTAGTTTCTAGTCTTCCATGGTGTAGGTGGATGCAGGCACACTTGTCCAGGCCAAAGTCATGCCAATTGCTTTAGTGTACCCATCTACCGCCTCCACAAGGATGTTAAGGTCCTCTTTCGAGGAAGCAATGAGTTTAAGGTCGTCCATGTATAAAAGGTGGTTGACCTTATATTCTCTTCTGTTCGGCGGGCCACATAGGTATCCAGAGCTTTTACCTTGGAGCACAATAGATAGAGGAAAGAGGGAGATGCAGAAAAGTATCGGACTTAGAGAGTCTCATTGGAAGACCCCTCTCTTATATGTGATATAGCTGGTAGTCACTTGTCTTTTGTCAGATGTTATGACAAATCTTGTCCGCCACAAGTGCATAAGCTCTTTTATGCATCTCACTATTTTTTTATGCACTTCCAGGCACTCAAGGAGCTTAATAAGTAGCTCACGGTTCATGTTATCGAATGCCTTACGATAGTCAATCCAAGCCATGGACAGATTTCGTCGATACCTGATCGAGTCTTGCGTAATACACCTGTCTATTAACAGGTTTTCCTTGCAACCTGCCAGCCCTCTCTTGCATCTACGTTGCTCAACTATTGCACTCCATACCGGCTCGATAGATTTTAATATCCTATCTTCGAGGATACCAGTGAATAGCATGTAGCTGGTGTTTAAGCAAGCTATGGGCCTGTAGTTCTGTGAAATTGACAAATCTCCGGTCTTAGGGATCAACACCGTGCGTCCTTCCACTAGCCACTGCGGGATGGGTTGTTCTCCGTTTAAGAATGTAGTAAATATACGAGCTAGATGTTGGTGCGTAGAAGTGAACTTCTTCCACCAAAAGTTGTTGATTTTATCTGGCGCTGGCACTTAAAAGTTCTTAGTTCTAGCGATAACTTTCTTCACTTCTTCAGCAGTAATTATTGGACACTTTTCCTCTGAAGCCTGCAACATTTGCCTTTGGCAAAAGTTACGAAAAATTGATATATCTGAAGCGTCTTCAATTAGCTGATAAGTATTTCTATATACTTGCTTCCAGAAGACTTGAATCTCTTCTCGACTAGACGGATTTTTAACGGCAAATGACATTTTATTGAACAGATGGGACGATGAGTAGAAAAGGTGAAATTTTCCTGAATCCACTTTATTCGCCGTTCAAGGCGCTGTTTCGCTGTTGATAGAGATGCCTCTCACGAAGTGCAACGCATATGCCTCGCACACACGTGCCTCTGACCAAATTCGATTGTTCGCAAGCGAGAGAAGCATATGTGAGAAAAAAAGATGCAAAACAAATACATTAAAGGACAGGTCACTGAGAATAAATAATATAACTGAATTATTTTAATGTTAACAAAATTGCTAAAAAAAACTAAATTTTCTATATTTAAATCATTTCTAACATTTATATACATGCATATGACTCAGCGATAGAATAATAAGGGTAGAAGATGAAATCGATAACACTTTAAAATTAGAATTACATTAAAATGTAAACATATGAAATTAAAGTCTAAATGGAAAAGTCGATGCTAAATAAGTGAAATCAAAATAAAACAATGTAGTTAATAAATTATATCAGTCAATTCCGAACATGCAGCCCGCTTTCTTGGGACAAAATTAAATAAACATTCACACAGTTAATTCCAAACAAATAATAAATTGATGCTGACAATAAAAATAAAAAATTTTTAAGAAAACTGATAGCAAATTTCTAACGATGATCTGATAAATAAGTGGTTGAAACTGTCATTGATAGAACAAGACAGAATTAAATAAATTGAAATTATCAACTAAATTATCAACCGAAAAAAAGCACACGGCACTTTAAGACGAGATCAAAACATTTTCTTCGCCCTTGGTAAATGACACAATTTTACTATAGGGCGCTTAAACAAACCACTCGCAGTGCAGAGAGACAGAACGCGCACATGACCATCAGATCCGGGATCAACCTCAATCACACTGCCTAAAGGCCACTTTGTAGGTAGTGAATTTTCATCACGGATAAAAGTGAGGACGAAGCGTTGAAAGTTGAACGTTGCCAGAAATGCTGACGTATTTGTTATAACAATTGCCATCGACATAAGCGATTCAAGGAAATGTCAATGTAACTTGGCTTAGGGATACTGTTGAGAGATTCTCCAATCAAAAAATGACTCATTTCTTCATATGTAAGGGTAGTATCTCCAATGAATCGACGAAGGTGGTGTTTCGCTAACTTCACTGCCGCTTCCCAAATTCCCCCAAAATGCGGCGCACCTGGTAGATTGAATCGCCACTCTGTGTAGGCAGCTAGAAAGGCATCAGCCGTACAGTCCGAGACAGCTTCCAAATGGTCAGGTTAAGTAGAACATCAAACGAAGGCTGCAATGTAGCCCTTATGTGATCGATAACCACGACCCTTAGTTGTTCGCAAGTAAACGGGTTCAGCATAATCGAAGCCAGTATGTAGAAACGGTCGACTCGGAGTAGAGCGAATTGCTGGAAGATCGTAGGCATGGTAAACATCGATGAATAAAGGCCCTCACAACCGATCGACCACGTGGAATCCAGTGATAATCCAGACAATGATGATGATCAATAAGAAGAGACGTTAGCGTTGATTCAGATCTGAGAATGAGAGGATGTTTCTCATCAGTACCCAAGGCTGAATTCATCAACCTACCTCCTACATGAAGCAGTTTTTGGTAATCTAAATGAGGTGTTAAAAGACCTAATAGAGCCTTAATGTCTGCTTCAAAATAGAATTGCTGTTCGTTTTGAATCCAATCTAGGCGAGCTTTCTTAATTTCTTAAGGTAAAAGGAATGATGACTTTCAACTAGGATTGCTGAAAATAATGTCGGATAAATCGTTGTAACCAGGCAGTCGCTCGTTGAATTTTTTCCAAAGAAGAGTAGCGATGAAGAAGCACCCACATAGCTGAAACACAGCTATTATAGAAGTATGAACTTTTAATGTTCGCTCTTCTAAATCCACTTCAGGATTAACTGATGATGAAATTCGTGATCAAAGATCTGGAAACAGTAACCAATTTGGGCCTTGCCACCATAGATGAATGGAAACATCTAACAAAAGTGTTTGCTGAACGTGATGCACAAATCCAACGAGAAGAACTCAGTTCTACACAGTTCTAAGCGTGGTAGCGATACCTGTTTCAAGGAAGCGAGTTTAGCTTTCGAAATCAATATCGAAACTGACTTGGTATCAGAATCAGAGGTCAGAAGAAGATAAACTGCTATGGCGAAGGCTCTCTCCGAAGCATCGGAGAATTCATGCAGTTCCTACGAACCAGAAGATGAACTGAATTTTATCCAACGAGGCACTTCGATTGAGGATATGTTACGAAGACCGTTTCGACACGCAACCTAGCGTTGGCGAGCCTCGTTCGGAAGAGGATCATCCCAGGAGATCTTTAAAAGCCAGAGAGTTTGAATAACGATCTCAACTGTTATGTCAACTGGACTGAACCATCCTAGCGGATTGAACAATTGAGCTATTTAACTCAAAACGCTACTTTTAGTGATGAGATCTGGACACGCTGG
>CAKNWU010135435.1:1024-15875 GCA_932072015.1 Andricus quercustozae | reverse complement strand
CGGCTTCATGCGGCTTGCCAACATGCAGGGGCCCGACTTCAATGACAGCCACTTTGTTTTTTTATTTTTTAACGCTGAAAAAGCAACTTGTTGCAATTACGGCATGACCATTTAACGTCAATTTTAACGTATTATTATGATTGCAACAGTTTACATATTTATTTTGCTTCTCTTAATAATTATAATGCCATATTACTTTGAAATTACTGTACCATTACTTTACCATTACGATGTAGCGTAATCCTTGCGTTCGGCTGGTCCGCCAGGGTAGTTGGGGCTTTTACCATTTTATTAGTAAAGCATTCATTGATTCTTACAACTATTCAGTTAGTAACACCGACTAAGCAAGTAGTCAGTTTAGGAAGCCGTTTGTAGTACTCGTGACTATTTGTCGTTAGTAACGTTTTAGTAGTCAGAGTTACTAATAAAATAGTTATCTGTACTACTAATTAATTTCTCTAACAAATTAAAGTAGGTGGCGTAAGTATTTTATTTGCTACCTTGGTTGGTACGATTGAGAATGCGACAATGGTAACAACATAGGGAGAACGTTTAGACATGGCCGTCATAACTCGCTGCTCAATTGATTTCTCGCAAGATTAAAGCTCATTATTTTTTATATAAATGATGGAAGTATCAAAAGTATTGCAAAGTTTAGGATTCAGAGACTATATCTAAGTATTCGAAGGTATGTATAAGATATTGTAAAATCAAACGAGTTTTAAGTTTCACTGTAAATTCTAACCTACAAAGTGCATCTGCAATTAGAAAGATCCCAGTGGGCATAGGGACATATTTTTTTCGAAAGGTGTTATCAGCTGAACTGACGTTTAACTGACACCAGCGTCCCTGAGATGTTCCAAAAAAAAGATGCCCGCCTGTTTGGCAAACTAAAATAGTAAGCCTACCTAATTAGACAGTAACGGCAAATAATTGTGCCCCAACTAACAAAAATAGTTTTCACAACTAACTAAATAGCATTACCATTATTTACTAACTAAAATAGTTGTCCCAACAATTTTTTTTAGTCGTCCCATCTAGTCTTTTTTCAGTGTTGAAGTGCACGCGATAGCTGCGCATTTTTTTCGTTCAAAACAGTCTAAAGCCTTCAATTTTGCCCCGATCTGCTAGTATTTTTGTTTTAAATTGAAGAGCGCTTTTCCAAAAGCTCCTTCGTCACAGATTGTTGCATTTTCACATGTTTCTTTATTATATGTTTCCTCGAAGTATGAGAAAATCCAGATTTTTCAAAAAATGATTATTTACTCTTCAACAACCGTTTGCATATAATGAAATTCATCTCAAAGCGATGCAAGAGTACTCCCAGAATACAAGTAATTTGATTATTGTCTGTTTTAATTGTTGTAAAGAAATGACATTAACAAAGGGGCAAACAGTGTAATTTTTGTTGAAAAAAATTGTTTTCGGATGAATATGCTTTACATTATAGTGAGAGTGACTGTTAGTCACAATTTTTTTGAAACATCAACAATTTTAAATGTTATAAACAATGATTATCATTAGATGCAAAACATATTTTCGGTTAATTTTTTCCTTCTATGCAGTATACAGTCAGAAAAATAATTGGCACTTTTCGATCAAACCCTGAAGTATGAGTTCAATTTTACAAAAATCCAAAATTTCTCCATATTAATTAAATGATAATTGAATTAATATAATATTAATATTATTCAACCTATGTTCTTTTCAATAATATCTGCAGCAATTCAAATGATAAAGGAAAATGCGAAATTGAAAAAGCACAAATTCCACAACTTTCAAAAAAAATTGCGTATAATATTTGTGACCGCAGGTCTCACAAACGGTCATGCAGTTAACGAAAATCGAGAATTCAGAAGTTTATATTTATAATGCGCCAGTCACTATCAATTGACAAAACCTACTAAGCAGTGACCTTCGGAATTCTCGTTGACCACCATTTTTAATGTTTATAGAACGGGGATGAAGTTTTGAAAGGGAACACAATTCGCGAAGTTTTTCGGCTTGGCTCAAAGTTCTGAAAGAGTAAATCAGGGGAAGGGTTCGCATGCAGCTTAACAAGATCGCACAACTGTTTATTCAATGAAGGGCGTAAAGAGATACATTTTTAACAATAGGATTTTTGATCGAGCAGTAGAAGTCGATTTGACTTAAGAGCAACGCGTTACGCACCATTGTAATTTTTAAATTAATTCAAACAATTAGCACGTGGTTTGGCGGCCATCTTCTATCCATGCCAAACCCGTGGCTTCAAGATTAAGTAAACTAAGAGAATTAAAGCACTGACTCTAACGATTTTATAGGCAAGGTTTCAGAACTCTAATTTTTAACAAAGAAAAATAAGAAAGAGGGCATGACGAAAATTAAGAAGAGCAAATACAAATCTTATGTAGCAAAGAAACGTGGCGGAACTCGGTCGAGGCGAACTCGCATTTCAAAAGGTCTAAAAGTCGGTATTTATGAGTTCGACCCCGAACAAGTTTGCCAGAACACAAGAAAACATACCTTGAATATCCCTAACAAGCGTAGTACTTTAACGTTCAAATCAAATTATATTAAATAACAATAAGCCTCCAAAAGGCAAGTTCGCTTGGCTCGGATTTCGAAGAGAGAGTGCCAAACGATAGTTCGCTCGGGAGCATGTGGGAGAGTCTTTCCGCTACAATACAACGATCAGCCAATAGAAGCGCAGTAACAAACGTAGTCGTGCGGTACAGCCAATGAGATACCCGTACCCAATTCAAAATGCAAAGGGAGCGACGGTGTGGTTCGTGAAGCCAAATTAGAAGAGGCAAATTACATAAGTAACCATTGTAATAGGTTTTCTTGAGATGATATAAGCTCTATATCTCCACCGACAAGCAATCCAGGTGGAGAGGTCGGTAAGTAATGTCTTGGATCCCGTCAGCTGGCAAGGTTTAGAGCACACCCGCGAAGGCTATCAGCACAAGGAAGTCCATGATTGGTGGCTTTCCCCATGACAAGGCGGTAGGAATCCTGGGCAGATTCGGCTCGTAGAGCGCTCCACCCTCAATCCCTTTCTCTCTCTCCCTCATCCTTCCTTCCTTCCTCGTCGTCCGCTATCATATCCGCTGGTCAGTGACGAGCCAGGGTTTACAAAATCCAAGTTACCTCGAAAAACCGCAGAAGCGAAGGAATAAATCTTTTTTTTTATACATTAAAATTTCGTCAGTGCTCTGAGATTTAGGTGCGGCTCTCCCCTCGAAATTAATTTACGCTAGAAGGTAATAACTGAAGCTGCCGGAGCCAGTGGTTCATGTTTAGTGACGTGGCCAAAAGATCGGTAATTCAAAATCTAACGCGTCACAACACCCCCCACCTTAGCCGGGGATTACCGGTTTCTTTGTCCTGGCAAAGGAACACGCGACAAATGACAACGAGAAAATCAAAGCGGTAGTTCCCGCCCCCAAAACCGAATCCCACCAGCCTCAGAGCTCTCTGCTTTTAAGAAAACAAAATCCGTATAATATGTGAAAATAAACAGAAACGGGTTCAACCGACCAACAATACAGTAAAAAACAGAAACCATCACCATGAGGGTAAATGCGGAGAGGATAGGTTATGCAAAAAAAATTAGATAAGCATAGACAGATGGAACCGCAATTATCGGAAAAAAACTATCGGTTTACCTTCCAATCCCGGTGAGTACCGCGTTAAAATCGGGGTGACAGCCGTCATAACACCACCGATGATTTCCCCGATGACTCAATACTTGAAAGCATTCCTTTTGAAATAACCAGAAGACTTATTTCCCATAGACACTACCCCAATAAAAAAAATATGCCTTCATTGACAGATCTTGTGGTAGGACGTCTTGAGAGTTGAAAAAAAAAATCTTTCGAGGCCGGGCATCACAGTGTCTAACCAGCCCCAGACGGAACCTTCCAAATAAACACCTAAAAAAATTATTCTTGCACGTCTGAGACGACATCCGTCTCCTCATCCGCCTGTTCATCATTTGTATTACCGTAGTATGGCTTTAGGTGTCGGACAAGCTCCTTGCCGGCGAACTTCCCGCCGATCGTGACCAAGTGATAGACTATAGGCGAGATTTTCTTACTAATCTTAAAGGTACCTTCGAATTTCTCCGAGAGTTTAGCTGCGATATTATCCTTTTTGTTGGACATGACTCTTTGTCTCCTAAGGACCAAATCTTCTACCCGAAAAGACCTATCCCTGCGCTTTTGATTATAATTTTTGGCCCGGAGATTCATAAGCCCTATCCAAGCGGCGGACTATCATATCCCTGAGATGTTCTAATCTTTTAACCCTGTCTAACCACTCCTCGGGTTTTGGAAAAGTCCTGACATTGTCTCGTTCTAATTTTCGTCGAGGGTCTCGATACGGAAACGGTTGTCGGCCGAAATTAAGGAACGCCGGAGATACCTTTAAGGACCCATGGTTTGCGGTATTGTACGCGAACCTGAACTCTGGGAAGTGCAAATCCCATTCCTTGTGATTATCATGGAGAAACGCGACTATCATAGTTTTAAGGACCCTATTGACCCGTTCTGTGGGATTCGCTTGAGCGTGATAGACACATTTGCTTCATTACTTTATTACAATACTCTGTACCATTATCAGTGTGCAGAACCTCGGGAGTACCCCATCTCGATATTATTAAATCCTGAAAGTGCCTGCGGATAGTTGGACCATTGGCTGTTCTAATCGCAACCACCTCGACCCATTTGGTGAATAGGTCTTGGAAAACCAACACGTATCGGTATCCAGACTTACTGGGTGGGAAAATGCCCATGATGTCCGAAGCAACCACCGTCTAAGGCTGCCGTTCACGGCCTTTACTCGTCGTTGATACCAATTATCTTTTATGTCTTTTACCAATAGGTCATCGATTTCGACAGAGGAGACACCTAGTTCCCGATCCTCTCACAATTATGATAGGGCGTCGCGGACATGATATAGGGCACCCTTCCTATGGATTATCTCAAAATCATATTCTAAGAGCTCGAGAGACCATCTAGCCAACCTACCCGTGGGATTACGAAGATTGTGAAGCCACCTTGAACTACTGTGATCGGTAATTACCTTGAAGTGAAATCCCTCTAAATATTCACGGAACTTACGGATACCCCAAACCCCTGCCAGGCATTCCCTCTCAGTAACCGTATAATTTCGTTCTGCAGAATTGAGTGTCCTGCTAGCATAGGCAATTACTCGCTCCAATCCGGATTGCTTCTGAGTGATCACTACGCCTATACCCGTTGCACTTGCATCGGTCTGGTGGTTGAAAGGAAACTCGTTTACGTCGTGAAATGATAGATAAGCCAAAACAGGTGCAGAAGTCAAAGCCGTTTTCAATAATTCGAACGCCTCCACTTGTTCCGTTCCCCAATGCCAACTAACGGTGTTTCGAAAAAGTCTTGTAAGAGGTTCAGCCATTCGCTCAAACTCAGGAATAAACCTTCTGTACCAGGAGTGCAACAAAACTCGCTTTTCACAGGATTTATGGTAAGACCCGCTTTCTCAAGCCTCTCCAGGATCCTTTCCAGCCAAGAAAGGTGTTCCTGGAAAGTTTCCGTCACTATAATTACATCGTCCATGTAACAAAACGCATTGGGCCTCATCTCAGGTGTGATTACCCGGTCGACGAGTCTCTGGAAGGTCGCGGGTGCCCCCGTCAGCCCAAACGGCATCCTGACGAATTGGAACAACCCTGTACCAGAAACGGTAAATGCCGTATATTCCTGGCAAGCCTCATCGAGTGGGATCTGATGGAAGGCCATACTAAGGTCTATCTTGGAGATGTACTTTGCGGAACGCAGCTGGCTAAGAATATCGAGCATATTAGGCAGCGGGTAAGCGTCCTTTTCAGAAACAGCGTTGATTTTGCGATAATCTAAACACATTCTATAGTCTCCGTTAGACTTTCTCGCCATAACAACCGGTGCTGACCACTCACTATGCGAGCCTTTCACAATGCCTTCCGCCAACAATCGATCTAATTCGTTATACATGTCTTCTTTGACCTTGGGAGAGACGATTCGGTAACGATCTTTCATGGGTTGATGACCCTGAACATCTATGTGATGTTTAACCTGGTAAGCGGCGCGGAGCGGTCCAACTATCTGACTTATAGGAAGGAGCTTCATGTCCAAGAATCTTTTCAGCTCCTCCCTTTCATCGCCTTTAAGCTCCAATATTCCGTGGCAACCCTCCTCTTCTACTAACCACGTGGTTAGTGAATGTTGTTCGTCGTCACTATCAGCCATCCAAAGTGTCTTGGAACGAGAACCGAAATACAGATCAAACTTCCCCTGAGCATCAAGCCCCAAAACAAATTCGGTATCCAGGTTGTTGACAATCCTAACATCGCAAACTCGAGTCACACTTTCTATTGATAGCGGGAGCTCGACCTTGCCTTCTACGCCGTCTTTGGAACCGTTAGCCAGAATCATAACGGACTTGAGCGACCGGTCTAATTCTTTAACGAGTCTTTTAAAAATCCCATCCGCGATATCTTTACGGATAAATGTCCTGGTGGAACCTGGATCAAACAAAGCGTCCACCAGGATTGAGCCGATCTTTACCCCTATATGAACTCTGCCCCTGACATCCTTCGTGTGCCCGATTCCGCTAATGAGTTCCGGTTCGCTTGTTTTAGTCTCGGCCATGATATCAATATCACATGCGGCCGGGCTCATACCATCCTGACCAAAGTCTAGAATATCTACCGTCGGAATTATATCGGAATCATTTGCACGGTGTACAACGGCTTCCACCGTCAGTGTGACAGGCTCCTCTTCAGAGCTACTACATCCATCAGTACGATCCTCCCCCTGCTCTACAGGGAAGCTAGTCTCGCTAGGCGGCATACCCACACCTTTGTAGTTGTAAAAATCGTTGATAGCTTGAACAAAAACTGGTCGGTTAATATCTAGGTCGGTGGCAGAATCTTTGATTTACCTGACGGTCTCTTCTTCAGAGGAAACAGCTACGACCGACCTTACTACTTCCCTGCGTCGTTTCCCGAACAATCAGGGCATGTCTTGACCGCAGCCTATCTGGTAGTGACCAGGCTGTTGACAGCGGTGACAAACGACCTCTTTGGTTTCGGAATCGCTAACCTTGTCGTTCGCCTTTACTCTTTCCTTATTATCTTAAGGCTTTTCCCGCACCCCCTTACTGGACCCTGACTGAGCCTTATCCTTATCGGTTTTAGGGGATAGAGGCTCAGACTTGGCAGATCCCTTGGTTTCAACGGTCTGAAGTGCTGCTGTGCACTCCTCCGTGATGGCCGAAGTGGAAGTCTTCTTGGGTTCCTTGGGCGCGGCTCGAGGTCGGTAAGAGAACTCCGGGAGAAATGAGCTCTAGGGAGGGGGTGGGGGCTTATATTCCTTCATATAAACATTCCATTGCTTTTCCCAACATCGTCCCAGCTGTGATAACTCCCGGAAAGAGCGAAAGTCCGAACGCCTAATCACCTGATGGTATTTCGGCTTCAGGCCTCGGTGAGCCCAATCCAGCTGCTCGACCATAGGAATCTCGTCGCTGAGAAGATCGATGAGACTCTGCATGTTGGTGAGGTACTCATCGATGTTCTCCTCCTTTCCTTGGGTGCGGCACTGGATCTGCTCCCGAACTCGTCTATCGTAGTCGTCATCCCCGAAATGGGCCCGAAATTCTCTCTTAAAATACGGCAGGGTCAGGAACTCCCTTTCGTGGATACGGAACCACTTCCTTGCTCTCATACCTCTCGGTAACGTTCCGGGTTCAGTTGCCTACCGTGTGGTCAAACCTAGGCTTCACAGACCTACTATGGCCCAGTACTGAGCCAGATTCTTCCGCTAGATATTCTCTACGAGTTCTCTCTAAGGGCCTAGCCCCCGCAATGACTTAGCTTAATCTGGGCCTCGAAACTCTACCTGCATTGCCATATGGGTTGGGGTTCTCATATTCCGTATTTGAGTCAGCCGGTGCCCTAGACTTTCTAAGAGTTTTTCTTTTTGTTAAAGGGATAGCACTCGGAATAGTGGTCGTCTGTCCGAGAAAGAACCGTGGGCAGAGACGCGATGCGTCATTCAGATCCGAAGTGCCCTGTCGAAAATCGGAAAGTCCGGGCCTAAATGTCGATTTCCGGATTGGACTCAGCGGGGGTTCCTCAAGTTTTGGTGGAATGTGTGATCTCAAGGGGTCTGGAAATCTGTACTCCTCTGGTATCGTCCCTCTACCCATTCGTATTTCGGCTTCCCTTTTCGGTAGTATCCGCACAGAGTTCAAATTGTAAAAATTCGCGTAATTGAACGATAGGCCCAAATTAGATACCGAACCGGTCAGTTGATAGAGGGATGGCTTAGTTCTGGGGGTTGAA
Source organism: Andricus quercustozae (assembly GCA_932072015.1). Taxonomy (NCBI): domain Eukaryota; kingdom Metazoa; phylum Arthropoda; class Insecta; order Hymenoptera; family Cynipidae; genus Andricus; species Andricus quercustozae. Next base: position 7,525 of record CAKNWU010135435.1, on the reverse strand, counting down.
ACAGTCCCCATCGTCTTGTCCGAAGATGCTGCCATCTTGAATTAAAACCAGGAACCCGATTGAGTTAATTAACGAAGATTCCCAAATAATAGGAAAGACTTCAAAAATCCTGAACAACCTGCTCGATACCCTCCCTAATCCTATAAAAGGTCCTATAAGGGGGGCTAATTTCCTTTTCAAGTTCGTAAGGTCGGAAAGCAAGGTTAACAAATATCCAAAAAAAATCTCGGACCTCAAACTATCTTTGATCACCGCCGTGGTTGCAAAAAAAATTTAAAGAAAATTATTTGTTTAATTCTCAATAAACAATTTATTTTATTTAATACGGATCTTTATTATGTACAGACCTATTGCTTTTCTACTCCGTCGGGCATGCACTGTATCTCGCTCTCTCTCCTCTGCGTAATCTCTCACTTGGTAACCAACTAATGCCTTCTGCCTTCGGGCCATTATGTCGATAATGAAAACGGGAAAATGATTGCTTTTCGGGTTGTGCGAAACTAAGATAACGCACAAAGTAATAGATAAATATGATTCACAATTTTATGAGAACGAAATGCAATTCACGTATATTATAAACAACAAAAATCAGATACAATTATCATGCATGTGAAATGTTATGAATACGATAATTGGGTCAGGGCGCTCAAAGCTGCCGTTCAATAAATTGCTTAATTTTTACATTCGACTGACGATATCCAGAAAATTTTCTTCCGTAAGTCTATTTCACTTCTGGGAAGAAATTTTTCACCATCAACTCCAAAATAGACTCTCTCTTCTTTATAGGTCGAGTATTCGAGTACTCTCATAATGGGACAAAAATTTTCCATAATATTTCAGTAGCAACTCATTGCTCATGTAAAAGTGGCAGAAAGTTTAAAACGCAAAAAGTCTCTCTCTACAGCATTTTTGTTTTCACTTTTCCCCGATGCTGGGCGCAATTTTGTGACCGCAGGTCTCACAAACGGCCATGCAGTTAACGAAAATCGAGAATTCCGAAGTTTATATTTATAATGCGCCAGTCACTATCAATTGACAAAACCTACTAAGCAGTGACCTTCGGAATTCTCGTTGATCACCATTTTTAATGTCTATAGAACGGGGATGAAGTTTTGAAAGGGAACACAATTTGCTAAGTTTTTCGACTTGGCTCAAAGTTCTGAAAGAGTAAATCAGGGGAAGGGTTCGCATGCAGCACTGAGTCGGTTCAGACCAATTTGATGCTTAACAAGATCGCACAACTGTTTATTCAATGAAGGGCGTAAAGAGATACATTTTTAACAATAGGATTTTTGATCGAGCAGTAGAAGAGCGATTTGACTTAAGAGCAACGCGTTACGCACCATTGTAATTTTTAAATTAATTCAAACAATTAGCACGTGGTTTGGCGGCCATGTTCTATCCATGCCAAACCCGTGGCTTCAAGATTAAGTAAACTAAGAGAATTAAAGTACTGACTCTAACGATTTTATAGGCAAGGTTTCAGAACTCTAATTTTTAACAAAGAAAAATAAGAAAAAGAGCATCACGAAAATGAAGAAGAGCAAATACAAATCTTATGTAGCAAAGAAACGTGGCGGAACTCGGTCGAAGCGAACTCGCATCTCAAAAGGTCTAAAAGTCGGTAATTATGAGTTCGACCCCGAACAAGTTTGCCAGAACACAAGAAAACATACCTTGAATCTAAAAGGCACGTTCGCCTGGCTCGGATTTCGAAGAGAGAGTGCCAAACGATAGTTCGCTTGGGAGCATGTGGGAGAGTCTTTCCGCTACAATACAACGATCAGCCAATAGAAGCGCAGTAACAAACGTAGTCGTGCGGTACAGCCAATAAGATACCCGTACCCAATTCAAAATGCAAAGGGAGCGACGGTGTGGTTCGTGAAGCCAAATTAGAATAGGCAAATTACATAAGTAACCATTGTAATAGGTTTTCTTGCGATGATATAAGCTCTATATCTCCACCGACAAGCAATCCAGGTGGAAAGGTCGTAAGTAATGTCTTGGATCCCGTCAGCTGGCAAGGTTTAGAGCACACCCGCGAAGGGTATCAGCACGGGGAAGTCGATGATTGGTAGCTTTCCCCTTCCTCGTCGTCCGCTATCATATCCGCTGGTCAGTGACGAGACAGGGTTTACAAAATCCAAGTTACCTCGAAAAACCGGAGAACCGAAGGAATTAATCTTTTTTGTTATATATTAAAATTTCATGAGTGCTATGAGATTTAGGTGCGGCTCTCCCCTCGAAATTAATTTACGCTAGAAGGTAATAACTGAAGCTGCCGGAGCCAGTGGTTCATGTTTAGTGACGTGGCCAAAAGATTGGTAATTCAAAATCTACTGCAAATTGTTTCATTATGAAAATTAAATGATTTATTTCTGAATTTGTGAAAAAAAAAAATGTTTTATATGAAATATTTGCTTTTCAAATTAAGGATCACACAAAACATACAAAAATTATAAGAAAATATAATGAATATTATGAAAATAAATAGTAACATGAATAAAAAGTAAAGTATGGAAATAACTTCTAATGGACAATTTTTCAGAACAAATATATAACTTGATCTGCTTTGATGTTCACAAAATCGTGAAGACAATTTTTTAAAAAATTCAATTTTTCGAACTTTTGACCTTTGAACTTTTAGTCTAAAACTAATAATTTTAAAATGTTGTAGCCGCTGGACCGGGAAATGAGCAGGATTTTTTTGAACCCGAAAACGACCTCGAATTTAGTGGTTAAACAAATGTAAACGTCCGATTTCAACTTTATAAACTATTTTCAATTTTAAAATAATTTAAAATGAATAAACTCATTATTAAACTCTTTTATTTAATTTCAAAATACACACGTTCAAATATTGTTTCAGTTTTAAATATTCCATTTTAAACCATTGCGAATTAAAATTTTAATGCAAATGTCGGTAAGACCTAGTTTGCAGAGAAATTGTAGAAAAAGCAGAGCGTCCCTGCATTTGTCTGCAAATTTTTCTCTCTATAGTGAACCTTCCTGCAAATATCCGTCAAATATAATTTGTACAGAATTTGCAGAACAAAACACAATTTCTCTGCTTCTTTCTGCAAGCAGTTCCTCTCGATAAATTCCTTCTAAGTCATTTTTCCTGAAAATCTCGGTAAGACATAGATTGCAGAGAAATTGTAGGAAAAAGCAGAGCTTCCCTGCATTTGTCTGCAAATGTTTCTCTCTACATGGTTATTCTTCCTGAAAATCTCCGTCAAACCTAATTTGCAGAGAATTTGCAAAAGATAGACAGAGAAATGCCGAGATTTTCTGCATTTCGCTGCAAATAATTTTTCTCTGCATACTAATTTTAACGCAAATATCTGTGAGACCAAATTAGCAGGGAAATTGGGGAGGTTTGCAGATAAAAGAAGGAAGATTTATCTGCATTTATCTGCGAACGTGATTGCAGAAAGGCCGCGGAAAAAATACAGGAACATTTTTTCACCAGGGCATGTATTCTGGGAGTACTCTTGCATCGCTTTGAGATGATTTTCATTATATGTAAACGTTTGTTGCAGAGTAAATAATCATTTTATGAAAAATCTCGATATTCTCATACTTCGAGTAAGCATACACTAAAGAAACAAATGAAAATGCAACAATCTCTGACCAAGGTGTTCTTGGAAATTTAGCGCGCTTCAATTTAAAACAAAAGTACTTGCAGATCGGGACAAAATTGAAGGCTGTAGACTCTTTTGAACGACAAAAAATGCGCTTCCTCTTACAGTGCTTGCTATCGCGTGCCCTTCAACATTTATATTATTAATGCAAATATTAACCGATTTTCATGAATAACAATGAAAGGGTGATTCGTTTCGGGTAATTCGATGCTCTCCCGAGTCTCCACTCGCGCTCCGGGGAGTCTGCCACTAAAATTTCACGGAGGTCGACCGGCCAGGTTTCGAAATTACACGCTCAGCTAGTACTGAGAGGCACTGCATTTTTTTCCATTGTAATTTTCTTTTTGTTTATAACGTAAAATATAAACATTTTTTCAAAAAACCGAATCTAGCCGGCAAAACAGGCCAATATTTAGATGAGGTATGCAAAATACCAGACAAAAATATTCAACCGTACGGCCGGAAACTAAAATCCCCTCTTATAATGCTGATAAGGCCCCTTAAGGAAGCAACGTTCCAAGTCGTACGGTGAACCTCACCCATCTTCAAACTAAAAATTGTTGAACTCAATGTTTCTTCAAAGAAAACATATTTCTGATCATTAATGGTAAGTATTAGGGCAAATTGAAAATTTTCGAGAGACTTTAATGAACAAAATGTATTTAGAAATGATTAAAACTTAAATTTTACTTTAAATACGGCTCGATATTCTTTTTTCTTTAAATATTTCAAAAGTTTATAAACTATATAATGGTAATAAACAATAAACAAAAGTCAAATGCAAAAAATGCTTTAATAACCTTGGTAAAAGCGATTTTCTGCAATACAAGAACCTTTCATAAAACGCACAGTTTTCAATTTATTCAATTATTTTATTATAGTTTTTCACTCATGTCAGTTTTAAATGAGGAATAATTTTTCCAAAACTGCAATTTAAAATATTTAAAACAAATAATTGAATTTCACTTATTTCTCAAAGCGGTCAATATTTTTATTCTTTGTAGATTTAAACCGTTTAAAAACTGTCTAAGACTTCTAAAAAATAATGAAAAATGCAGTTAAAAAACACTTTAATAACATTAGCGAAGAAAACATTTTCTGCTATATAAAAACCTCCACAAAATGCACAGTTTTCGATTGATCTAAGTCTTTTATAATACTTTTTAACTCGGTTTTTAATTTAAAATAACAATTCATAATCAATAAATTAAAAATATGTATAAGTTATGAAAGGACATTGGCTACCAGTTACAACTTATTTCAATTTTCATTTCATTTTGCACAATGCACATTGTAAAAAACTTGTTTATCGAAAATATATTGTTTTCTATCCAGGAACTTTGAATTTTAATCCAATTAATTTAATTCCGATTATCCACTAATAATCCTAATAGCGCCTATTAGAGACGCAATTTTGTACTTTTGCAACTTCCGATAAAATACATCCTAATAGGTACCTAATAGAACCACCTTGAATGCTGCACTTTGAATTTTAATCCAATTAATATAATTCCGAGTAGCCGCTAATAATCCTAATAAAGCCTATCAGAGAAGTAAGTTTGTACTTTGTAACATTCAGAGTAAATAAATACCTCATTGGTTCGGAATAGAACCTATTAGAAAAATATAGAAAAAAGAATATTTTTTTCGAAAGCCTAATAGAAACACATAGACAGATTTCTTCAATTCCAATTTCCGTCCCAATCGTAGATTACATACCGAACACAACCGGCTAGAATCCAAATTTAAATAAAAAACTCTTAAGAACTATTTAAAACCATATAGAAATGCAAGTGGACCCAACGTACTATCTAAAAAATTTCTATTAATTACTTGAGCGGCATTTTTAGTAGGGTTGCATCTGAAGGTCTACTCAAGTACCTATTAGAACCTGTTAGGGAAGAAATTTCGTACTTGTAGCATTTGGAATAAAGCAGATCCCAATTGGTACCTAGTAGAGCCACTCAAAACACATCACTTCGAATTTGAATCCAATCAATGATTCCAGCATGCCAGCATTTGGAATAAAGCAGATCCCAATTGGTATCTAGTAGAGCTACTTAAAACAATGCCAGCATTTTGAATAAAGCAGATCCCAATTGGTACCTAGTAGAGCCACTTAAAACACATCACTTCGAATTTGAATCCAATTAATGATTCCAGCATGTCACTAAAGTACCTAATAGAACCTGTTAGGGTAGTAATTTCATACTTGGAGCACTTGGAACTAATCAGATCCCAATAGGTACCTTATAGAGCCACTTAAAACACACAAAATCGAATGTGAGTCCAATTAATGCTTCCAACATGCCGCTAAATTAAACAAGTAGAGTCTTGACCTTCAATATGTATGTGTTGATATAGTCTTCGCAGTTTGCAGGTCAAAATTAAATAAAAAATTCAAGAATTTAAAATTTTGAAACGTTTCGGCCAACTATTTGGGCCCTCTTCAGTCATAATTTCTTGTCTAAGAAATTTAAAAAATACAGATAAATTTTACAAAATTTAAAAATAATCAAAAAGAAAACAATTTAAAAATATATGGGTATACCAATTAATGTAGAAAATAAACTTAGTCAATTTAAAAAGTCAGATTTTAGATAAAAAACGAAAATGCCGTATGGCATTTTTGGAGAAAGGTTTAGAAAAAATCTTTGATTGATGAAAGTAGTCCTTGTTGATTTTAAACATGACCATTCTTTCCAGAGTGAAGATGGAAATTCTCCATAAAAAAAAGTAATTGCTTGGAAGAAGCCCCAGATCTTTGTAAAGTTTGCGAAATTCATCTTAGTAAATAAACAAGTAGAGTCTTGACCTTCAATATGTATGTGTTGATATAGTCTTCGCAGTTTGCAGG
>CAKNWU010135381.1:705-27370 GCA_932072015.1 Andricus quercustozae | reverse complement strand
TTTTTACATCTGGGAAAATTCATATTTTATCAATTTAGGAGCGAACCTAACAAACACGACATCATCCAGACTAATAGTTAAAATTTATTTGAAAAAAAAATCGAATGGATTACGTTTCGGAAACATAGCAGGTTTCCCTGATCAGATCTTAAAATAGTTCGAGAAAGATTCCGTGTACTTTTCTTTATGCGAGAGTTCCATGCTTTTTTGACAAATATAAAAAAACTTTATAGGGAGTGCTGTAGAAAGATTTGTAATTTTTATTTATGTAATGAGACTACTGTTTAAACTATAGTAAAATATGAATGTTTCTTGAAGAAGTTTCAATGTCGCGATCACTGGAAAGAACTCTGAACTTATCGCATTGCCCACTTCCAATCTAACAATCAGCTTCCTTATTATTTCTTCTGTCAGAATGTAGTCTATTGCGGTGTCTCCTATACTGTATTGCTGTTACAAATAAACTATCTCGCCTCTCCCAACAAGTACAGTAGCCTCCCACCCTCTCGATTTGTTTCCTTGTCTTTCGAGTTTCATATGAAACCCTCCTTTTCTGCATTCCACACTTCTCCCCCTTGTTCACCAGTCCACGCATTCAGGCCCTGTCTATCAACACCGACCCCTTCTCCTTTATCTCTGTCCTTTTTCTTATTGTTCTCCATCCCTCCATCCCTACTCTTATCCTCTTCTCATGTACACGCATACAGCATCCACAACCACTTTCCCCACTTTTATTATTCTCATAATTGTTCCGTCCTCTTTACCCACACTCTCCCTTTACTTTCTCTACCACCAAATATTTTCTTACCCCTCACACCATCCCACCCATTCCTCTCCCTTTCACGTGATCCTTTCTCGCTGTTTGCATCTTGCACACATATGCTTTCGGTAACAATCTTTCTATGTCCTTCCAATATTTCTTATCTACCCACGTTTCGCTCATCATTATTACGTCCCATTTTGTAAATTCCCCCTAGAATCCCTTATCCTTTTTTTTTAATCCTGAGACATTCCAGAACGCCACATTCACGTGTCTATCTTCTCCTCCCTCTCCTTCCTCTCCTACCGTCCTTGTCTTTAGCCCTTCTTTTATTTTTTAAACCCCGACGCGTTTTCTTCCTTCTTATTGTCCTATTCTTGGTCCTCCTTCGTTCATTGCCTTGTTTGCTAAGCTCTCAATTCCTCGATTTCTTCGCCCCAGATCCATATCGCTCCGTTTACCGAAATTATATTCCTCCTTATTATTACCCTGCTACCTTTCCTTCTTTCCGTCGATGCCCTCCGCTTTATCAGCCATTTTCTTCTCCTTTTCTGCCAGGTCAGATCTTCTTCTATTCTCTCTGTTCTTCCTTTCAGCAAATTCTCGTTATGCATTATTTCAAACCTATCCTTCTCATATCCTAATTTTGCCATAAACATGCATTCCCTCCCTTCCTTCATTCCTCCTACTATCTTTACCCCTTTCACCCTCACTTGTGCTCCTATATCTTTCATCAGATTTTTAAGCTCTTTCTTTCCCGTTTCACTGTTCACTTTCGGTCCCGTGATCATTACATTCTATTTCCTCTTTGATCTTTACTCCCCTTCTATTCGTCTTTCGATCTATTTCAATCTACTACGTAGCCTAAAATTCTCTATTTGCAAGCTCACCTCACCTTCTGTTACGTCCAGGCTATCTGTTACCTCAGACCTTCTATGCTCAGTGCTTACTTCTAATCTAATCACTTTCTCTTCTATTACTGTCTTCTCCCTTTTCCTATTTTCATCACATTCTCTCTGCTGATTTTTAATGCTTTCCATTTTATCCCAAACTTTCTCTTTTTCGACCTCCCTTTTTCATCTACAACTTTAATCTCACTTAGCCTCTCACCCCTACCTTCTTTACTCACCACAATTTCACCACGCTCGCTTCTCTTTCCCTTTCTTAATAGCCAAAGAACTACAGCTCATGGCTTTTCGCTTCTTCTTTATCGATTCCAGCTTTTTCGTGTGTAATTGTAACGAAAAAATGTTGAATTTCAACTCGATTTATCTAATATTAACGATTCTGAATAAAATGTCCAAAAATGTCTTTTTTTCGAACGAAATCCGTATGAAGCTTCATGATTTGACAAGGAATTGCTCATTTCACAAATTGCCCATGCATTGTAAGTCATTTCAGACCTAACTCTGGTAATGAATATATATTATTTCAATGACAATTTAGTTAAATTTAAATTTCCAATTTAGTCTGAATTAGATTCAAATTGGTATGTAATTAGACTCGAAGCTGTTATACAAATTTTTCGACGGCTAACCAGGTCTTTTTCAGGCATTCTCTGACCAATTGGATGCTGAAGCGGGGTTACTTCAAACTTGCTCAGTACTACGCAGGCCTGTCCCTTCTCATTTTGTTCAGGCATTATAATAAAAATTTTGAGTAAAAAGCGCATAAAGCCTAGTGAAATTGTGCGTAAATTGAAGCAGCAGTTTCGTGGTAAAACATTGTCGAAGACTCAAGTGTTTACGTGGTAAAAAAATGTATAGAGGGGCGTGAAGACGTACAGAACACACCTCATGCGCGGCGGCCCAGAACGAGCGTCACGTAGGGAGTGAAAAATGGGTGCTCACAACGATTTTTTGGGATAATAAAGGGTTGTGCTGATTGATTTTCTTTCTGAGAGCAAGGCGGTAGACCCTGAGTGCTATTTTAAGCTTTTGGAATAAGCTGAGGCAGCCTACAATTACAAAATACTCTGATTATAACCCTCTTATTATAAAGACACTCGGATCCGCAGTACGCAAGGCCTCATACGGCCACTCTGACTAAAGCAAAAGTGCAGGTACTGCGATGGACTTTTCTCCAACATGCTGCCTATATCCCTGATCCCTCCCTGTCACTACCATTTGTTTGGACCACTGAAATAGGCGTTGGGAGGTCAGCTTTTCAATACCGATGAGAGGGTAGAGCACTTCTTGCGCAAATGTATTCAGACCCAACTACCTTCGTTCTATGATACTGAAATTCAGGAGCTACCAGTCCGATGGCAAAAGTCCGATTGCAATTTTGTAATTTTTAAAACTTTTCATTTAATAAAAAGTTATAAAAAACATCCGGTTTGTATTTGACTGTCCCTCGTACAAATTTGGACCACGCTATTTTTTAATAAGCTTAAAAAAAACGTCAAAATCTGATGAAAATTGTAAATTAAAAATTGATGATATTATTCAAGATTTTTCAACAAGACAAGGTTTTTTCAAATGTTCCTGCAAAACGAAGTGTCAAACCTATAAGTGTTTATGCGTAAAAAACAAAGTTCTGTGTCAATCACAATGTCATTCCATTATGCCATGTTGTAATAAAAAGCGAGTAAACGTGTGTTGAATTCTTTAAGTGCTCGTCAATTTACCATGCCTTTCTTTAACTGCATCATTATATTCAAAATCAAGATTATATACTTTACGTATCACGTGCCAGGAAATATATTCAATGCCTACGTAATGTATATAATAAGTATTCGATTACGTATTTTGCCTGAAATGGCCAGGGATTATATATAACGCCCAGGGATTATGTATAATGCCTGGATTATATACTTTGCCTGTAACATATACATGTTATCCGCAGTGAAGGGGTTAATGATCCAAATATTACAGTTTACATTTGCATTTATGCTCGGCCTTTTATCAAAACGCTCAATGAGAAGTAGTTCATTGAATAAATCTTAGCAATAACGGCTGCTTCACTTACTTCTCATTAATAAATTTGAAGTGGTTCGATAGCATATATGGGACATACGAGATTGTTTGCATAAAGGCTTGACACTAATAAATCCAGAAGAGGTTGCGCTCGGTAGGCGTCAATAACGATTTAAAAATGCTTGAGAGACTTCAGGATGTATGGCATCTTGACTCCTCACATCCCTACCAACCTCTGTTGCACTTCGGTGTACCACTCCACCCTTTTTCCTCTTTCTCTCGTTTCCTTTATAAACCATACAAGAGTAAGGCTCTTTGCACTCTTCCGAAGCAACCCCATGTAAAATTCTCCCCAGGATTGCATCGCTCATTCCTCCCTCGACCTACACACGTAAGAGTCCGTGTAAAGTACATCCATATGTGTTTCACCAGGTCAGGTCAACGTCCTATCCCTTTCATAAAAGACGATGCAGCACAATCCTTCAGATGTTGCGCACAGTTCTGTATTTCTGCTCTCACCAATTGGAAACGACATTTTTTCTCTCTTACACTAGTTTTCTCTCCACATATTTATATAATATCCGGTCTCCTACCTTGGACATGGTCATGGAGAACAGATATAAGGAGACCAAACTAGTGGAACTGAAAATAAGCACTTTTCTGTTGCCAGAAGTAAGCACAAACTCACGTTTATAATCGCACTTACGTATAGTACACAACCTTCCCGAGCGTGGCGTGATGTTCGCAACTGAAGACAAAAACAGCCGCGAATTTTGAATTTTTGCGATTTTTAAAGTTTGTGAAACCCGTATAAAAATGGCGTCAAAGAATGATGGTCACGAGATACAGACTTAGCGTTAATGAAATGTGAATAAACTGTCTAAAGTCTATTAAATGTTACAAAATCTTGCAGAAATATATTCAAAGAACGCACGTACATTATATTCAGTTAAATAAAGTCATTAAAAAACAATAATCTTCTACCACGACATGAAGCACAGGCTGCGTTGTATAAAACATGTCCTTCTGCAATTTCAACTTCTTGTCCATCTAATTAACTTCAAAATGAATCTTAAATGATAGATATAAAAATTATTGATTTTGATTAAGCTATTGTAGTAAATTTTTCTCATTTCACTTTCTTCGAAGTTGATCTAAAAGTATACTAAATTTGAAATTTCGATGGAACAATTTAAATAAATCAAAAATACTATATTTTCATTATTTTGAAACTCCACAAAAACAGACCATGTGAAGAAAAACCGGCCAAGTATCTACATGAATTTTAATATTATATTTATTTATGTTGAAGGTTTTGGTTTTTTTTAAATCTCAAATTGATGTTTTAGAGAAATATAAAAACATATTCAGAAGGTCTGTATTATAATAATTCATTATTCTTATTATTTTTATGTTGGTGCACGTATGTTTCTCATTAAAGGCTCCTATGATTTTTTGCGGTTGTTCTTAGGCTGTGGATTGTCATTCCAACACCCCACCCACAACCACGCACGCAGTACAACTAAATTATATTCAGCTGGAAAGATTCGATGAATATTTTCAATTCTTATACTTTGGAAAAATTTCAATTTTTTGGAAAAATCAAAGTTATTGCTCCTCTGATTTTTTGAGGCTGTTCTCTGGCTATGTTTCGTCATTCTAACAACCTCCCTCAACCCAGTCACGCAGTAATAATAAAACTTATATAGCTGGAAATATTCGGTGAATATTTTCAATTCTTATACTTCGGAAAACGACCATTTTTCAGAATATTCAAATTTAGTGTCACTATGATTTTTTGTGGTGGTCCTCAGGCCATTTTTTCATTCTAACACCCCCCTCAATCCACCCATGCACAATTTTTGACAACAACCTCAAAAAATCATAGAAGCAATAACATCGATTTTTTCGAAATATTGTCATTTTTCCGAAGAGTAAGAAGGGAAAATAATCATTAAATGTTTCCACATCTATAAAATTGAGTTCTACTGCGCTGCTGGATTCTGGAGGGTATTAGAATGACAATCCATAGCCTAAGGACCATCTCAAACAATCATAGGAGCAATGAAATCGACTTTTGCGAAATAATGCATAGAATTTAGTTGTATAGTTGTTATAGACCATTTAAATCGATTTTAGAGATAGATAGTGATACCAGGCGGCGCTGATAATAATCATTCGTTGCGCTAGCATTTCGAATTGATTTTTTCCGGTGAGTTTTCTAGGTTACATTACCCCCTACATGAGCCTTAAAGGCAATATGATAAGCCCGACAAATGTTTCTTTCTCTTCTTTTCATACTCGAGAGCACATTTTCAGGTTTTCTTAAACAAAGACTAATATTGATTAAACTGATTTAAGAATTACAATAATAATTAATTGACTAATTTAAATACAATTTACTTTAATCAAATATACTTTTATTCTACAATTTTCTACTATTCGTGCTTGGTGGTAGATACTTGGCGAAGTTTTTTCACACGTAGTGTTTTGATTGGGTTTTATTCATTTCTTTAGTAATAATAAGAGACCCACATACGGTAATCAATTTATCTGACAACATTGGAATAAAATTGTAATCTGTAGTTGAATTTTTCTTACTCCATCCAATTTTGAATTAATATAATAGAATCATTGTTGTCACCAATTGTCTCCAAGAATCTGGTCAAAAAAACCTAATGCAAACCTAACTCTGTGGTATGTTTATGGCTTACTTTTTCCTGAAAAAGCGGCATATGTACAAGTGGTTTTGGCTGCAGAGTGCACACTGAAAAAGAAATGTTTTAAACTTAAGGGTAAAATATTCTCATTCTTCTCACTTAAAGAATATACTTAGATTTTAAGAGTAAATGACCCCCCACCTCATAGAGCATTGCTTTGCAATAGGGTGAATCGGCGTTGCGTCATTCGCATTCACCCGATGCCTGATGCTATCATTTGTGAAGTTTCTGAATAAGAATAGTGCAACTAGTGCAGTTAATTTGAATAATTATGAATAAAGTGAGTCGGCGCCTGAAGACCCACAATAACCTTTTTTTTAACTTGAGACATTGAAATATCTAAAAAAATACGCATCCTATGAAAAAAATATCTGTAATAAAAACTTTTAATTTTTGGGGGGGTAAAGCGACTTTAAAAAATGTACACCACCCCCCGGAGGCAGGGGGTGGGGTTTTTGTTCGCAAATCGAGAAAAAAATTTTCGAATAAAACTTACGTATTTCATAAAGGAGAATCTGAATCTGCGATAAAAAATTGGGGTTCCCATTTGAAATTACAAAGTTACCCCCCCCCCCTGCCTTTTGAGGGGTAGGATGGGGTAAATTTGTTCAAACTCGCTTTTCCCCCTCGAAAATAAAAAGATTTTATTACGGATATTTTTTCATGGGATGCGTCTTTTTTGAGATATTTCGATTTCTCAAGTTAAAAAAAACACCCAGTATATGAAAGTTTGGGTAGTCTAACCTTTGATTTATGAGAGTGTAGAGGACGACAACCAGTGATACTGTTGATTCAGCGGAAAGGGGTGATCGATCAATTAAGGGTCAGTCGGCCTGTAGCCGTGAGGGCGTGTAGCTCGTATCAGTGTTAAGATAAAGTATTCGATTGAAATATGGAATAAACATTTTGTGTACTCTGAAAATTGGACTATTCAACGGTTTAGGTTACCAAAAACTGGCGACCTTTCCTCGCAGCAGATCACATATGCATGTGTAAGTTCTTACCGCTAAAATTATTCAAGCATTAACCCTGACCTCATAAGCTATATATTTCCCGGAATGTTTGACCTTGATGGGAAGAATAACTTATTTATAAACAAACACGGGTTGTAAAGAGCAGTTCGAAGTCATATCAAGTATTCGATTAGTTGTTATTTTCAGAAATATTATTAAAGGACAATTATCATCATGGGAGATATAGGTAAGAACTTGAGGAAGTCGCATATAATTTGCCAGGCTCCATCGAACCTTTTAATTCAGAGAAAAATAAAGACATTTAAGACACTGATAGATAAATTAACAAAGTATTTTTTGCTTGTCCAACATTCATATTTCGAAAGGCAAGTGCTAAGGAATCTTAAAGCTGAGGAGGGATAAAATTTAAACAAACTTTTGCTGAAAAATTGACAACAAACATCAAAGTGTTCATTTGGTTCAACTTCTCAAGAATCCAATGAAATTAATTTAAAGAATAAATTGATTGGTTGCTGGAACCCGAGTGAACTCAAGAAGAAATTATTGAAAAAAGCACGTTTCATTGAAGAAACAATCGAGTTCTGTAGAATACATGAAGAAACAGACAACAATCTAAAGCTATTAATTCAAGAACTGCTAAAGGCACTTCATTACTGACTATGAATAGAATTTCTTGGTCAAATAAGCAGGGCCAAAATTCGTGACCAAGATGCAGACGTCGGGATCATTCATCCGCCGCAACCGAATGCCAAAATAAGAAACTTTGATTGTTTCAAAATTAATAAAATCAGTCAACATGGGAAAATGCAACTTAGAGACGAGTTGTTTGACTGCTCAGTAGGTGGAGTACCGATAACTTTTCTTATTGACTCAGGATGCAAAGTCAGTATTATAATCAGTCAAGACTGGGAGAAATTATGAAACGGGAAAGTAGCCGTGTGGGATATGAATGTTAAAAGTCATGATCATTTGAAACCTTAAGGTCCTTACAGACCTCTACACATTCTTCATTGATTCTAGACGCAGCTGTTAGGAGCATTAAAACTTGTCTTTCACGTAAATGTTAATCACATTGAAAACAAAGTTCCATTTCCAAAAATCAGAAATGTCATCGTGAAATTCACCATTAATGAAAAAATCAATCCCGTCAAGCAATCAGTAAGAAGAATCCCGATAGCAGTAGAAGCCCAAGTAGAAGAGAAATTAAAGCCGGCGTTGGAAAGTGAAATAATTGAAAAATTGGAAGGACCGAGCGACTGGATTTCTCCTATAGTTGTTACTTTCAAACCAGAAGGCAAAGTTCAAATCTGTGTCGATATGTGCAGATCTAATCAGACAATGCTGAGAGAAAACTACCCATCGCCTACTTTGGATGACTAAATTGAGGAACGCGAAGTACTTTTTAAGGCTAGATTTAGAGTTGGCTTATCACCAGCTAGAATTAGACGAAAAAAGTCGTCTCCCTACTACATTTATTACACAAAAGGGATTATTCCGAAATAAGAGATTAATTTTTGGCGCTAATTCAGCACCTGAAATATTCCAAAGGATTTTTTAAGGAATATTGTTTTCGTGCAAAAACTACCTAAATTATTCAGACGATGTTATCGTGTTTGGTAGTACAGAAGCTGCGCGCGACAATTGTTTAGGAAAACTACTTAAAGTCTTTCGTGGTTACTAAATTCTTCTTAATAAGAGCAAATGTTTGACAAAAGTCAAAGAACTCGACTTTCTTGTGTACCAGATATCGCATGGCAGCATTGATGCAGATCAAAGCAAAATAAAAAAAAAACTTTGGAATCTAGACCACCAACCCGCAAGGAGAAAGTGGGAAGTTTTCTGGGACTTATTACTTGCGTAGGAAAATTTCCCCCTGACCTAGGCAGCGTAACAGATCCATTAAGATAATGAACAACAAATTCAAATATATTCATATGGACTGGAAACCACCAGAATTGTTTTGATAAACTTAAATCTGCACTGGCTAAACTTCCAACGTTGTCATATTTTGACTTACAAAGACGTAGACGTTCAGTTGCGGATGCATGTCCAGTAGCCCTAGTAGCTCTCCTATTGCAGTTTGATTCTCAACAATACCCCCATATTATTTCTTTTGCCAGCAAGAGCTTATCAGATACCGAACGAAGATACTTACAAACCGAGATGGAAAGTGAGACTCTCGTATTCGGGTTTAAAAGATTTTATTTCTATCTTGCGGGATTGGAATTCGAGTTGGTCACTGACAATAAGCCTCTTGAAAACATGTAAAAAAAAACCTCTAAACCACCTCCACGAATCGCGCGCTACATACATTACAAATAATTATCGTACTAACGTATCTCTTAATTAAGTAACATTAAATATGCATTCCTCTTATATTGTGATAATAATAAAACAAATAGGTCCGATTTGAATGCGTTGCAGAGAACACAGGATTTTCACATCAAACTTCGCTCGTGCTACGATTTCGGCCAATCAGAGCGCGGTACCGGTATCCAGCTCTGAGTGGCTTCGCTTACGCTGGGCGCGGTGCCCAGCGGGTCGCGCATAAATATCGGTGCTCCCGCACCACAGGATCGTTCGCCAACCGGCAGTCTTAGACAACCCTTCGACGCTCAACGGAGAATTCAGCAAGCAACCAACTGGAGAATAGTCGCCAACATATCTATGTTAGATACCGACCCACCTGGGACGTGCAATGTCCATGATGTAGAGCAGTACCGCTGTCTCACTTGAGAAGGAAGCGCACTGCAGCAGCCTTCGACCACCAGCCCTACTAAGCCGAGCCAAGGAGGTTCTAGCGACATGCTGCTACGCCTTTCTTTGAGCCGTGCTGTTGGTACATTTCTCGCTACACAGATCCAATTATCCGAAGAATCCTACCATTTAGGATAGCTGTGATGATCTTATACAGTGTGTTCAGAAATGTCATTTGCCTGTAATTCTTAGGGTCAGCTAAGTTGCCCGTCTTCGGTAGGAGCACTGTGCGCCTTTCCACCATCTACTCCGGAATAGGCTCTTCCGACATTAGATATGAGGTGAAAATGCGAGCCAGATGCTGGTGGAGTAAAGAAAACTTCTCCCATAAGAAGATCTTGATACTCTCTGGTCCTGGAGCGGAATAGTTTTTCATGTCTCTTAAGACTTTTTTCACCTCCTCGATAGTAATAGGCAGGTAATATTCCTCCTCAGGTGTTATGAGTGCACTGCACAGCTCCTTGCAGCTATTTATATTTTTGAGTTTTGTTTCAGTGGATGCGGGATTTCGTAGGATTCTCTCCAAAAGGCCTCGACCTCCTCTGGTGTGGACGGCTGGACGAAAGTAACTGGAGGGATTTGGAAGGGAATTCTAGTGGCGTTATATGGTACTCGTATTCTGTCAATGATATGCTGTTTAATGGTCATTAGCTTTGACTTGTTGATTGCGATGACGGGTATATATGTACTAACCATCGAGAGCATAAATTCTCTCATGTATTTTATATGGATGACCTAAAGATCTATGCGTCTGGTAAAAGCAAACTGAAAAACTGCTATAAATTTCGTCAAGAAGTAAACAAGAGAGATTGAAATGGATTTTGGATTAGACAAATGTGCCAAAATTAATCTGAAGAAAGGAAAGATTATTGTCGTTCCCAAGGACCCTGACCTTGTGGATATAAATGTTATTGGACACCTTAATACTGGAGAGACCTATACATACATGGGCGAGCCTCAAGGCCGCATTCAGGATATGCTTGCAGTCCCGGTTCTAATCTACTCGTTTGGGGTGGTTCAATGGACGAAGAACGAACTTACGGCCCTTTATATCACCACACGTAAAATCATGCATATGCATACAAGCTTGCATATCAATTCTTCTGTTCCGCGATAATACATCTCAAGACGTCAAGGCAAACGCTGACTACTGAGTCCCCAGTGGCTTCATAACCGAATTATTTTAACTACAGCTTACATCGTTGCAAATGGCAGAGATACTCTTCTAAAAATGTTCAGGAACCATGAGATGATTAGCAATGGAGGGTTCCTTTACAAAGCCGCGGAGCAGGCGACCGAGACCCTTGTCCTGAATTTTAACATCAGAAGTGAGAAAAGTGCAATAATCCATCTAGATGATTCACTACTAAAAGCCGAAGTAAAGAAAGCGGTGGGTCAAAAATTTCATCAGCAGCTATTCGACAAAAAAAAGCACGGAAACTTTCACAGAAATGTAGAAAAACAGTCCTTTTCGAAGGAGCAAACTTTTTCTTCCCTCAGATCATCAGGGCTTAATTAAGGTACAGAGGATTTTATTTCCTCATGCCAAGAGGGTGGCATTTCTACCTTCGTATAGATTGGCCGCATTTTATGTCATGAAGTTCCCAACGATAGGTGCAGAGCGTGTCATGCACACGCTGAGTACTTAGAACACATACTATCTGGATGTCCCACCCACGCAGGAACGATATATATCTACAGACATAATGCGCCCCTGAGAGTGCTTTATTACCATCTTCGTCGCTCTTACGGTGTAGGCCGCGACCCTGCCCTGCCGAACACCCCAAGGTAGGGAGAGTCAATTATCCAAAACCAGAACTGTCAAATTTTCTTGAACTACGATTTTCGGACAGCAGTCTTCGTTTCGCTCTCGAGGCCTGACATCATTCACGAAGACTTCGAGAAACGAACTATATTCGTGATCGAATTCTCGACTCCGACCGACTACAACATCACTGCCAAGGAGAAAGAAAAGGAGGATAGGTATCAAGAACGTGAAAGGAATCTGCATCGACTGTACCCAGAATATTCGGTTAGAGTAATTTTCCTTGTGATCGGTGCTCTCGGAGGTCGTTTCCTGTCCTTAAGACCTGTGGCCACCGATTTCATGGTTATAAGACGTGGCCATAGGTGTGCTTTACAGCGATTCTACTGGGAGCCAGTGTCATTTTCATAGGTGTCAGTTGCGGATATAGTATCCCTGCACGAATGGTTTTTTGCTGAATTTGGCTACAATAATTAATAAGCAGTCTCGAACAATTGTGCAGGGATGGTCTCAAATGAAGATCCCCTAAGCGAAGGTGTAAGAACAGTACCAGAAGCTGAATGGCACCTGAATGAGCTGTCTTAAACGGTGTCTCTGGACTTTTAGAGTACAGAGCCTTCTCCTCTCATGCGGAGCTCTACAAGGTTGGACGAAACCTTTTTCTAGCGGCTTGAAAATAATTTCAAAGGCAACACGACGACGAACCAGCAAAACGCTAACATTGTGTGAACGAATTGACTAAAGGGTGACTTGCTGGACTGCAACGGTCTTTACGAAATCAAGCTGCCTACCTCTCGCAAACCGGATATGAACGCAGAGTGTTATTTGACGCAAGGAGGCGAATATAGAACTGGGAGTGATGTGTCAGAGAGAATCAACCGTTCCTCGCTGAACCATCGCACCTCTCCAGTGATATCCCTGTTTCTGTTAAAAATCCACCTAAGCTGACGAGGTAGAGACTTTTTGGAGAGAGCTATTGAAGATCCCAATACTGGAAATGAAGAAGCAAAGTAAGCACACATGGGGCTCGAAGAACTTTTTCGCTGTAAGACCAGAAGGTATCAAGAACTTCTGGTGGAAGAAGTATACTTCTAGAAACCAACATCTGGCTTGCATCTTCACCTAATATTTAAGGTCGAAGGCCCATTCCGCAAAGCCTAGTGTCAGGACGCGCAGTACTCCAAGAGAAGAAAGGCGACTAGTGCAAACCAGGGAAATACAGGCCAATAACTTGTCTGAACACTCTGTATAACATCTTTACAGCTACCCTAAACTACAGGATTGTTCGAAGAATTAGGCCTGTGTGGAGAGAGATGTAAAAACAACGTGGCTCGAAAAAAGGAGTGGCAGGCTGCCGAGAGAACCTGCTTATTGACAGCTGCGTCTACAGATTCTGTCTATGGCTCGGACTTACTACCGGAAATCGTTTGATTCAACCTCTCATAGACTTATCACGTGTCTGGTGGCAAGCTTAAAGGTTCAACCACACATAGTGAGATTCATAGAGATACTGATGCCCCTTTGTAAAACTAGATTTACTACCTCATCTGGAATTTTCGTGTGACAACGAACAGGGTCACCTTCCAGAGGGGCGTCTTTTAGGACGACATCATGAGCCCTCTGCTCATTTGCATCACACTTCTGTCCCTATCTCTCGCACTATGCAATTCTCCTGGGTACGTCCACAGCTGCACAAATAATTGCAAGAATAATGTCTCTTACATATTTTATATGAATTCAACTTATGGAATGACCTAGGAAAGTTTCAGTCGGCGATTACTGCTGTCGACCGTGAGAGCGGTGATCGCGGAGAATATGTCAGATTTTGTTTCTTAACTTCAACTCGTGCTGTGACTTAGAATACTTATAGAAAAAAGTGAAATTAACAAAACGTAGTCTGTGAAGTCGTATCTTTGATTTAAGCCAATAAAACCTAAAAAGTTTTAATGGGTTCTCGAGATACGACTAAAAATGTCTAAGCGTGTCCACGTCGAGTTTCAGTCGCCGATCACGGCAGACGGCCAGCCTCGCTGCTAAAGCGACTAAAAGTCGGCGTAGACACGCATGGAGGACATATTTAGTCGTATATCGAGAATTCATAAATATTTTTGTTTTATTTGCTTAAATTAAAGTGAAGACTTCAAAGACTATGTGTTATGAATTTGAGATTTTTCCCACTACTTTCCTAGATCATGCCACAAGTTGAAGTTGAGGTGCAAAATTCGAGAAATTCTTGAATTTCTAACGGGGTTTTAGAAAAGTTTCTAACTCCTTTTTGGAACGAGTAATCGCGTTTGAAAATCAGCTAAGATTTTTAATAGTACTTTCACTGATCGCATCACCCAAGTCTGACGGTCGTTTATATACACCTAGGCGTGCCATAGAGCCGCATTCAGGATAATCTTTAGGGTTTGAACAAGGTATCTACGACTAACATGCTTGTCGTCCCAGTTCTACTCTACTCATTTGGGATAGTTCCATGAGCGAAGCATGAGCTTAAGGCCCTTAATATCACCATGCGTAAGGTCAGCATATGCAGAAGAGTCAGCTGGTGCCGAAAATTCGATAACGAACATGGTTCACTTCTCGAAATTAAGGAGAACTATATCAGGCCTTCAGTGCGCAATAGAAACAATTGTCGAAGATATGAGTTTCCACATTTCAGTGGAAGATGCCGTGCATCCTCTTGTCGAGAAGCTGTTTGCAGAAGTTTTTCTCCTGTGCATTCTTAATCTACGCCTTCAGGAGTGAGTACTCGAGATGTTTCAGCATCCTTCTTATCTGCTTTGTACAGAAACGCTCCTTTGCCCACTTCTTCGTGCTTCCTGACTATTTTAAGAATTGGGTCTCGTCCATTTGCGATTATATGTGCTATATCCAGAATAATCCTGTTGTGAAGATATTCAAGATTCAATATTCAGCGACCACCCTTACGGGGTGAGATGTAGAGTCACGAAAAAGAAGACTTAAGGTGCATGCTTTTGTTTATGTGCATAACCTTTCGTGACCCGATAACGAGGGATCTTCACTCTTCCTTCGCCCATGGAATCACTCCAAATGAATAGAGTACTCCGGGACGGCAAGCATGTGCGGTACAGATACTTTGTTAGTCACCGACTGTTCGGAAGACTAAATCTGCCGGATGAGAAATTTGTTTCTGCTGCGCAGAGTATCCTTTATAGATGTCACGTCCTGAATGCGGCTCTGTGGCACGCCCAGGTATGTAGAGTCTCTCCAGCGCTAAGGTGTCGTATAGCGCTTATTTAAACGAGCTCAGGGTCTTCGGGGATGCAATTAAGTTTCCCTCGCTTCAAATAAACCTTGGCGCTTTTTTCTAACCCAAATTCCATTCCAATCTCCTGGGTGTATTATTTGACAATCCTTAGAGCTAGGTGTAGTTGCTTTTTATTTTTAGCATAGATCTTAAGATCATCCATGTAAAATACATGAGTGACCTTATGCTTTCGATTTCCAGGTTTGCCGCAGAAGTAACCTTCGGAATAGTGATGCGCGGGAGATAGTGGCAATAATGTGAGGCAAAAGTGGAGTGGGCTCACGGTGCCGCCCGGAAAGACACCTCTCTGAAAGGTGACGGTATTAGTTGTCACACGATGTTTTCCAGATGAGATAGTAAATCCATTTTTCCAAAGCGGCATCAATCTCCCTATGCACCTAACGATGTGCGGCCGAACATTTAAGTTTTCCAACAGGCAGATGATAAGTCTATGCGAGATTGAATCGAAACCTTTCCGGTAATAAATCCAGGCCATCGATAGGAAGCGCTGGTAGGATGCAGCGTCTTTGCAGTCACATTTATCGATGAACAAGTTCCCCCCACATCCTGCTACGCCTTTCTTTGAGCTGCTTTGTTCCCACATTTCTCGCCACACAGGTTGGATTGTCCGAACAATCCTATTATTTAGGATAGCTGTGAAGATTTTATACAGTGTGTTCAGACAAGTGATTGGCCTGTAATTCTTCGGGTCAGCTAAGTTGGCCATCTTTGGAAGGAGTACTCTGCTACCTTCCACAAACCACTCCGGAATCGGCTCTTTAGACTTTAGATATGAGGTGAAAATGCGGGCCAGAAGCTAGTGGATTAAAGGAAACTGCTCCCACCAGATGATCTTGATACCATCTGATCCCGGAGCGGAATATTTCTTCATGCGTCTTAATACTTTTTTCACCTCCTCGGTAGTAATAGGTTGGCATTCTTCCTGAGGTATTATGATGGCATTGCACAGCTCCTTGAAGATATTTATGTTCTTTGAGCCTTCTGTAAGTATATGCTGGAATTCGTATACTTCTCTCCAAAATACTTAGATCTCATCTGGCTTGGGCAGATGGTCCACAGTAACTGGAGGTAGCTAGACAGTAGCTGTAGACTTCTTTAAGCGTCAGATAGTACCCTATTCTGTCAAAAATATGCTGCCTGATGGTCAGTAGCTTCGAATTGTTAACTGTGTGATAACGGATCCGCAGTTCGCGCGCAAATTGTCGAACCTTGGCGGTTATGTAGTCAATCATACACTGATTGCGGGACGCGTACTGTCTTGTCCAGCTTATCTTCATGGTAAGCTGATGCATTTTTCTTTAGGTCTTATGATCAGCTGTTGGTTTTTTTCACGGTTTGCATTCGCAAAAGCTTTCGCTGCATCACATAGACCACAATTGATAGTCCAGAGGTCGGATTCTTAGGAAAAATCTCCAAGAAGCTCATCATCCAGTTCAGCCAGGTCTTCGCGCTTTAAAGAAACCTGGATGATGATGTTTCTCCGGGACCTGAAGCATCGCTCTTCCTCTATTGGATGTCTGCCCGCGGTTGGTCTCAGTGTCGCCTCTCTTTCTCTATTGCCGGCTTGTTCTGACTGCGGCGAAGTAGGCGCTCCGCTTATATAACCCACTTTCCTGAGTTCCTTGGCACGTTTTTGCAGACGTTTATGCGAAAAATGCGAGAGCTTTGGGTATTTCTGGCACCACAGAGCATGCATTCGTGACATGTAACATTCTCGTTCAAGAGTCATACTGGTGTCGTAGCACTATAGCATGTGGTCATTGAGTCGAATCGTCCACCCCGAGGTATTGAGACTTCGCTGGTCCATCGCATTGACTCCGCCTTGATTGGCTTTTCTCACTCTGGGGTAATCGGCATTGTTGTCCGGCCCATTGTCGGGAGATTTGCGCGTTTGATTGTTGTGAACCGCACTTACTACGACTATGTTTCGTATTATCAGTGTTCTTCCCACGAGTAGCTAGGGAAAGGGTTCGTCAATCCTTGTAGAGCCCCGCACGCAAAGATAAGGCTGCATACTCGGAGAGGTCGCCCCGTATCCCAGAGTCACCGTTCGAGACAAATCATCCGGGTCCCCTATGCACGCTTATTCGAAATTACGCAGTTTCGTCACCTCCCACAACGGCCCCTGTACGGGCTGTACAGCCACGCCAGCGTCAGTGGCTGACCAATTAAAAAAAGATACCCGAAGAGCGGAAAGGCTTGAATTGAGTATGTTAGTAATAAATGTATATTGTTCATATTGTTCAGACAGTGTAAAAAATTAACGTCTACGTGTTTTTAATTTCAGAACCAAATGATGGAATAGTCTTATTTGCAACCATCGAAATGTATATTAGGGTGATGATGAAAACCATAAATATTTTGGTTAAATGCCGGCCACCCCATCAAATATTTTCTTCTAGCAAATAAATGAACACGTGTTTTTTAAAATAAAAAAATTCTAATCTATCCCGCAAGACATTTTGAATTATATAACCTCAAATATATTTTGTACGAGAAAGATAAAAAATACGTATTAATTTATATTCCAATCAGATTAATTCTCAGGGCTAAGCATTTTCAAAAGTTTAAAATTCCGATACTTATTGAACAAAAATACATCTAGCTTTAAGGAGTTCGAAGGTCTTATCCCCTGAGAATAAATACGAGTGAAAAAAAAATACCACGTATTTGAAATTTGTTTGTTGACTTTATTTTCAGAACTCGCTCAAGATTTGAAAAAGTCGTGATCTACAGTTCTACGAGGTCAAATTTTTAAAATACCAAAAGTTTTTTAGAAAACCTTACTTTTCAAGAATTTTTATATTCTAAAGTACCACCCCCGGAAATTTATACAATTTTGACAGAAACTTATTCCCTATTTGTTCTTTATTTGACAAAATAATTTTTTACAAATTTTCAGGACATAAATGTCCCATAATTTTTCTTTAAACAAAAAATTGTACACGCAAATGGGTATCTTAGAAGGTTAGAGTAAAAAGTCTATCTTAGCCATTCGTATTTATTATAATCAGAAATATTTTTGTTTAATATGTATCGCAATTTTATATCTTCTAAACTGCTTACCCCCGACTCAACACAAACCAACGGGTTCCCGGCGGGATCTATGTAAGAGAACTTGCAAGACTCACGTTTAAGACCTGGGTGGGCAGGTGTCCTGACTTGCATTAAGATCCCGGCGAGATACCTTGTAGCGGGAACTCAAGCCTTTTTCCCACAAGTTTCTTGCAAGCGTGTTTTGGCGAGTCTTAAAGTATATTTCATAAAACAAAATTTAAAAAAAAATTACCGATAAGGTTTTGAACGATTATATTACAACATGTATCGCATGCATCCCAGGGATTCGAACCTAAAAACCTATCTACTCAATCTGACGCTTGGTAGTCGTTAACTCTTACGCGCGGCTACTTTCGCACTGTAGAATCTTGAAAAATTTCCCCTGTACTTACTAAGAACCAAATAGTGATTATGACAATTCTTTTCATAACTTATTCTTCGAAATTGTTTATGCCACACATTATAGTTCTGCATACAATTTGTTAAGGTAATTGATTGAATGATATGAAATATTTATTATTTATCTTATGAACGAAATTTTTTCGTATCAAAAGTTAAATTTGTTTGATAATACTTTTTTATTTGTAAGAAGTTGAAGAATCCGGAAGCTCCGATCATGGTTCCTTAAATCAACCAATCCCGGCGCAACTGGAACGTGTACGTCATCCATTTCTGTTCCTTCTGTCCTAGAAGGTAAGCAAAAGCGGGAAATTAACGCGAGACAACATCGTTCAACACAGTTCCTTGGAGTCGGGTCTCTAGCCGCGGATGACCTTACGCGACAGACGGGACAGTTGGAGATGAAGGTTTCACCTCTGGATACTTTTTTAAGCTACCAATGTTGTAGAATGTTATGAGGAACACTGTTGACGGACCAGATGAAGTGATCACAGAAGACCAGCCTTTTTCATCCGGTTCGCAATGGAATGAGCCTGACGCTGGCAAGGCGCAATCTCGTTGAGATGGCTACGAAATAAATCTTTCATACCTCCAAGACAGCCAATTATGAGAACTACAGCCTTGGTACAGCCTGCTCAGCTCGAAAAGAAGTGCTTGATATTTCGCCCGTTTTTCTTCCTCCTTTGCCGTGATGTTACCATCGGATGATGCCGAGAATTCAATCACGTAAATCATCTTGGTCTTCAGATCTTGGAGGACAGTATCAGGCTTCGCAGCAGTGATGCGTTGAGTGGTGGGGAATGAGAAATTCCAGTAGATCTTACACTGATCATTCTCCACAACGGACTCGAGTTCCCCCTGGGCGCATGGCAAGACGGACAACAGATCAATACCATAAAAGTGCCTAAGATGGTAATCTAACACTTTTAGAGCCGCATTGTGTGTCTCTATGTACCCGTGACGTGTATACTTTGAGCATCCACTGAGAACATGTCCAAGTGTTTCTGGCTCTTTCTTACACGCTCGGCAGTTAGTATCGCCTACAGGTATATTCATTATGCGCTCACGGTAAACTAAGGTGTCCATAACGCCGTCTTGACAGGCAAAAAGAAATCCCTCAGTCTCCGACCTCAATTCAGCAGACTTGAGAAACATGTTAGACAGACCTATCGAGAGCTCTTCTCTACGTGTATGCCGTAGAATTTACCATGAAGGGGCTTGTCAGCATGTTCTCTTAGAAGAAGCGTATTTTCTGCTTTCTCTACATGACTTTTGAGCACCGTAGGTGTTAGTGATGCTAGGCCATGTGCAGTGTCGCTGGAATCAAATAGGAGGCCAAGCTCCTATGCGGCCCTATCTGCGGCACGGTATAAAAACGCCGCAACATTGACGACTTTACGTTGAGGTACGATTCGCATAAGAGAATCTGCACTATTTAGAACTGAGCAGGCTGTAGCCAAAACCCAGGTATTCCAGGTGCGGAAGATCAAGGATGATGACTTCGATGGATTCTCATCATCTTGCGTGTGCTTGAGTCAAGTTGCTGCAACTCATCGGCGTTCCATTTTACTGCATCAAACGTGTAGAGCCGTATAGGAATGGCCAGAATATTGGTCGCCTGAATCGTATTCTTTCCAGATAATCCGGAAGCCCAAATTTTTCGGAGAATTTGTCGATACCTTTTTTCAAGGAACGTTTTTAACACACGCACATTTTGGGTTACCGCTTGCGGTATTCCAAGATATGTATATGTTTCTCCATTACCAAGATGTTGAATGGTATTGTCGCATATGAGTTGAACATCCTGATCGTCACGCGATGGTATAGTTTCTAGTCTTCCTTGGTGTAGGTGGACGCAGGCACACTTGTCCAGTACGAAACGCATGCCAATCGCTTCAGAGTACCCATTCACCGCCTCCACAAGGATGTTAAGATCCTCTTCCGAGGAATAAAAGGTGGTTGACATTATATTCTCTTCTGTTCGGCGGGCCACATAGTTATTCAGAGCTTTTGCCTCGGAGCACAATAGGTAGAGGCAAGAGGGAAATGCAGAAAAGTATCAGACTTAGAGAGTCTCATTGGAAGAACACCCTCTTATATGTGATATAGCTGGTATTATTTGTCTTTTGTCAGATGTTATGACAAATCTTGTTCGCCACAAGATCTGCGTTGTTCAACTATTGCACTCCAAACGGGCTCGATAGATGTTAATATCCTCTCTTTAAGGATGCCAGTGAATAGGTTATTGCTCCTATTTCAACAAGCTATGGGCCTGTAGTTCTGTGGACTTGACAAATCTCCGGTCTTAGGGATCAATACTGTGCGTCCTTCCACTAGCCACTGCGGAATGGATTGTTCTCCGTTTAAGAAAGTAGTAAATATACGAGCTAGATGTTGGTGCGTAAAAGTGAACTTCTTCCACCAAAATTTGTTGATTTTATCTGGCCCTGGCGCTGAAACGAGTCGAAAAGGTGGAATTTTCTTCAACCCATTTCCTTCCACTGTTTTCCCTCCATTTCCCAATTTTCCCCAAAAAAAATTAGCTATAATGTTGAATTTTTAAGCAAAAAGATGAATTTTCTACAAATCACATCTATTTTTAACGAAACAGTTGAATTCGTATGAAAAACATACGAATTTTTCAAATAGTAACGGTGCGTATACGCACCAGAGGAAGGAAATGGGTAAATCCATTTTACTCGCCGTTCAAGGCGCTGTTACTGGATATTTGAGGCATGCCGTCTTGCCGTTTCAATTTTGAACTGAAGCTGTGCAATACGCTCGCGAGTCTTACTCAAGTGTACTGAAGTATCGTTACTTCTATTGTCGCTAAGCAGGGAGAACGCTTTCTCGTAAACTACACAATTCAGATTGCAGAAATTAACATCTTCGGTGAGCAAATCGAAGAAAGCATTATTAGCTTCAGATAATTTGTCCATCCTGAGAAATACTTCTTGGTGGATAGATTTCCTACTTCTCATGTTAGCATTATCAGCTATCTGCAAATGTGTTCTTGCTGGAACGGGTTGTATGTTCGCTGGAGGAGGTTGCTCTTCTTCTTGCCGATAAAGAGCTTCATATCCGTTTTTGCGCAAAAAGGATACCTGATCTCTTAAATACTGAGGCGCTTCATGAGCATATTCCGGGTGCATATTGACCCAACAGTTATGTAACCTCTGCATAAATCCTCTTCGCGCCGGTGAGTTTCTTTGCCAACAAGTATGGATGTCCCTCCTGAGTTGGTCCGACCACTTAAATCGATGTCCTCGCGTTTGTCCCGGGCCATTGCCTGGTCATTGCCTCGGTTCGGTCCTATTGTCACTACGAAGTGAACCGTGGCCTCCATCCCAGGGAGGCCTATTGTGGTGGCACTGCGGGATACTGGTGCGGATCTTGGTTGTACAGGTTGCCCGCAAATTTCGGTTAAGTGGACAAACAAAGTCGATGATTTAGACTCCTCCACCTTTTTTTCTCGCATTACGATGTCTGGTCGATTGGCTCGGATGTAATGATCCTTTTGAATAGTAACATCCCAGTATAAGATGTAATCTTCCTTTTCTAAAACGGGCATTGGAATGTATCTATAGGAAGGCATCCATTCTGTTAAGAGTCCTAGATTTAAGGCAAGTTTTAGATGTACTCGTATAATGCCCGCCACATCATTATGCCTGTGCATACATTCTATACGAGCCATTACGCGACAACCATCAATAATGTGCTGGATGGATTCGTTTGTATCGCCACATAATCGGAACCCGGTCAACCACGTCTTAAAATAGCACGTGTTTGCGATAATTTCTGGTGCTGACAAACCTGTCCTGTATCGCAATAACGAATCCTTCCGTTTCCGGATACAGGAGGCCCTTTCTCAGCCAAATATTGGATGCCTCACTATCCACTTCATGTTGATCTAACGTTTTGGGGTGCTCGCCGTGGATGGGTTTCTGTCTCCATTGCGTTTTCAATTCCTCTATGGTTTCTGCCCTGATATTCAAGGCCTCCTCTGAGGACAAATTCAAGCGCGTGTAATCAAGATCAGCTTTACAGATGGTGTTGTAAAGCATCACATCTCGCTGGCTGTTAAAATAGTCTCACAACTGTATAACTTGTGACCCCTACCACCTTTATTTCGTGGTAGAACTACCCTTTCAATTGCCGAATTACTGTGGTGCATTCGGTGCTTCGTCATTTCTATAGTAGATGATTCTGTTTAATTATTCGAGGTCGGTGATCGACCATTTGATAAGTCCAATGGAGTACGTGCGGACAGGGATGGCTTAGGTGTTGATTGCCCTGATCTTGTTTGCCCAGTTAAGAAATCTCTTTAGAAACAATCTGAGTCTTGTAGTGAAGGCAGTCGTTAGGTTTTCCTAAACTATCGTATGCTGAATACCCTTAGATTAAAGAATACCCAGGTATTTATATACCTCCCGCTCAGCCATTGCCTCGATGTGATTCTCGAAATTGTCATCTAGCTCTGCGGTCCCTAATTCTGCTCTGGTTAAATGCATTGTTCTGCATTTGTCTAGTCCGAACTCCAGGTGGATATCATTGGAAATGTGCTTTGTGACATCGACCACTTGCTGCAGTTTCTGGTTTGAACTAGCTTATAGCTTCAGGTCATCCTTCTCGTTTGATATTATTTGTTTATTGTATAAATGAATGCTCAAGAAATCATCAAAATTCTTAAAACCCCTTATTGGCACTGTGTTTTTTCCGTGATATGTGATACGTGAATACGCAAAGTTAATTTTTACTTTATTTTTTCAATAATTTGTCTCTTCCCATTGTAAGGGATCATACTACACTTAACGGTAAATTTTGATTCCTCACACGTAAAAACCCATTTCTTTGCCAATTGACGATGTTTTCACTTATTTTTTTAAAATACCCCACTGCATCAGAGAGGCAAACTATGCTACTGGCAATGAAAAATTTAGATTTCTTACCCTTCAAAACCCACGGGTATCAAACAGTTTTGTTTAAAGAAATATGTTTAGTCTTTTTTTACTAAGCCACTGGCTTATGACGGTAACCTACGCCATTGATATTGCAAAATTCAGATTCCCCATATCTCAAAAGCCCTAGATACCAAAATTCATCGAAAAATCTTGCTTCTGAGAATTATTTTCGCCTTTTTAGCTGTTTCGGACCACTGTGCGTCGTAATGCGTATTGATCTAGTTATCCTTGATTATCCATGATCAAAATACTTGCTTCTTGTACTCCAAAGCATCATCGCACGACTTAGGGAGTCAATTATACGTGGGTAAATTTTGTATATTTTCAATACTTCAAGCAAATAGTCATGTGGTACAGAAGGAAACGCTTGCTTGTAGTCAATTGATGCCATGTGCAAGTTTCTTTGATGTTTACGAGCTTGCGTCATGGCAACAGAGTCTATAGTGGCTAGATCTTCACTGCCTCGCGAGCTTTTACAACATCCTCTTTGTTCTTCTCTAAGGATGTCATTCTCGTCGCAGTGAGAATATACCTTATCTGCTATGATAGCTGTAAGACATTTATATATTGTTGAAAGACAGGCTATCGGTCGAAAATCAGATGAATTTTGAGAATCTGGTTTTTTAGGCAACATATACGTAGTACCCTGGAGCATAAAGCCTAGAATCAGATTTTCACACTACTCAGGTACTTGTACCGGAAGTTGTGCACCATGTCCGGACCTGGAGCTTTCCAGTTACTTGTTCTTTTCAAACCCGTTGAAACGTCTAAAGCTGTGATGTTAGTCAGCTCCATTTCAGGGTTATTGCTCGCTCTTGGCTTGTCTAGTTGGAACCACGCAGAGTTGAAATTGCTTCTGTCAGTTTTCCGCCAAACACCCGACAAATAGTTAGTCATATCATCCAGTTGAGGCACTTTGGTGTCTTGCTGGTGTTTTTGCTTTACACTCAGTTCACGATAGAACCTTCTTTCATCTGCCTGAAAGGTTCGATTTTGTTGCCTTCTTGCACTACTTTTCTTTTAACGACGCAGTCTAGCAGTAAGAACATCAAGTCTTTGCCGCTGGGCGTCTATAATCCCATCCAATATTGCTGGTGTTAATGTCTCGATGCACCGAGGGTGGATGATTTTAGTAACATGGTGCATCAGCTTTCTGGTTCTATTGTTATTAATTATTATTATTCTTTTATTATTTTTTTAAATAATGAGCAATGTTCAAAAAATGTTTACACATTTTATTATGCCGATTTTTACTTATTAATCAGTGTTGTAAATTAAAATAATTCCCGAAATTTGAATTTAAATTTTTTAAAACAACGTTTTGCCGTACACAAAATTATATAATCGCGAAATTCATATTTTTAGGTTTAAAATTTTAAATTAGATTTCTTAATTGAGATCTGTCATTTTCTGATTGATATCTACACTGTTAAAAATCATATTAAATTTAATATACCCATGTGTATCAAAATTAATATATCAAGCATATATAATCGCCATTAAGAGCGTGTATATTAAATTTCATATACATTCATGTTAGTCACTTACAAGAAAAATAAGATCATTCTACTTTACACAAATTCAAAATAAGTTTAGCAGTCATTTTCGATCCTAAATAATAAAACTTGATACCTTCTTCCTATTACCCACAAATAAAATTGGATTTTAAGTCGAAAAGTTCAATTAAGCAAATAAATAACAGAGCTAACCTACAATCAACTGTATTTGCATTACATTTTTACAATTTAGAGCAAATTTAGAGAAAAGTTCCACCCGTACATTACACTTTCATTATATAAATAAAAATTCAGTCAAAGAACTCTAGATTATCAATTTAACTGCCAACAGTTGACAAGATTTGAAGAAATGACAGCACTTCGAGTTTTCACGCAAACTGATATAACGACCTGTATATTAAATTTAATACACATGTATATTAAATTCACTACACCAATGTATGTTACAATTCAGTAGCGGTAGTGCATATTTGCTTCAAACACATGTATATTAAATCCCATAAAGATTTTTCTAACAGTGTAATTTATCGGTTATATTTAATATTAACTACACAAATTGCATTTTCACTCTTTTTGTTGAATTTAATGGACCAGAGCTTAATTTTAACTTTTGCAAATGTATTTTTAATATATTTAGATTTTCGCTTATATGTTAAAAGTGACAAATTTTAAAACAAATTGAAAGAAGTAATTACAGAATCGTAAATAATTTTATTTTATATTTCCACTTATGTAAATAAATCATGAAACAGTCTAAATATTTTACATAAGTGATGTTTAATTAAATGTATATGTACACTTTAACTTTTTATAACAATAGAAATTTAATAATAAATAACAGGTTACTTAAAGCATTAATGTTTTCAAAAGTTATAGATTTGAATGTTATAAATGTTGTTCTATTCTAAAAAATTATTATTACAATCATAATATGTATTTCCATACGAAAATGTACCCTTTTGTCGGTATTAAGTTGCTCACAGGGGCAAATAGCTGAATAAATTCCCCACATTTTAAGCTTAGAACGAACCTCCTAAGTTAAAAAATGAGTCTCCGGGGCACTTTTGAAGTTAGAATTTCGAAAACTAACTTTACGAAAAAACGCACCTTAATTTGGCGAGTACCATAAGGGCACGTGGTAAATTTTTAGTTAAAATATAAAAATTTCCCACTTTCAGTCACTTAAAGCACGTATATGTAATGCAAACAGACAGAGCATAGATTAAAGTATGATTTCTCATAAAACCACAAAAAACGATAATTTTATGTCCGTGTTCACAAAACCGCTAATATCTGCAAAACTGAAATCGACCTACGTGCTACATTTACTTGTGGAATGACACATATTATTATAATTGATAAATATTCCAATTAGTATTTCCGTATTATTTATCATAGCGGGAATTGTGCGGGAGGACTTGCATGTTAACGCTGACAAGATATCCCTAACAATTCCCGTAGCGGGAAATGTGCAGGCGCACAGTGGGGCGAAATGAAAAAAACGATGTTTCTTTTTTTAATTTTTCTTTTTAATTCTCTGTG
>CAKNWU010135371.1:1295-12723 GCA_932072015.1 Andricus quercustozae | reverse complement strand
CCCCTCTATTGTCACGTGACTTTTTTCAAAATAAGGAAAATTTATATAACATGAAAGGGAACATTAAAAAGGATTGTATAAAATATATTGCTTCACATACTGAAGTATTCTTTTATAAAATTCTATGTATTATGTATAATGTAATTTGTTACATAAGAAGGTTAATTAGTTAGAAATTGTGCTTATTATATTATTTTTTGAAAATAAATTTATAATTGATTTTCCGTGATCTTTTTTTACCCCCCACCCCCCTTTCCGAGTCACGTGATTTATGGACGTCCCCTTTGGCTGAAAATTCATTTCTTTGGTTGAAAATTTAACAAAAGGAATTTTTCTAATGATTAAATCAATATCTCGGTAAACCAATTGGTAAAATATTAAAAAGTTACAGACACATGTCCTAAGTAGGGGTATTATTTTTGAAAGGGAGAGAATAAAGTCTGTTAAGCATCAGATCAATATATTTATTAGACTCGATTTAATGCTTTCATTACAAATTATATCATATTGGGCAATACATGGAAATTTTAATTTGATCATCATTTTCCTGAAGGTTCTCCGCGACTCACACGGCGTTTTCTTATAGGTGTATAACTGGGTGCATTTGGATTAAGCGGGATGGTGACCGCGAACAAAGATTTATATGATGGTGGTATACGAAACTCATGTGTATAATTTGGTTCGGTCAGGAAAATCTGGCGCTTATCTTTGGTATATATTTCATAAATTTTATCGTCGATGTATATTCCAATTATCTTATTATCAACTTTTGCTGCAAGACGATATCCGTCGTGTTTTATTTCGATATGCGGTCCATTTTCAGCTTTGTAAAAGTAAACACCGTAGAACATAATCCCTTTAGGAAGCAAGTCCATAGAGACTTCCGGTAACGTACATCCTGCAAGAAAAAACACCTGCTGAAAAATATCTGCCGTGGCCTAAGCTAGGGAGACAATTGACATTAAAACTAGACACTATCTTGGCATGAAAAGCCAAAACATATGTTGACCTGGTCTGGTGAATGAAGAATAGAAACGCTATTTTTTGGATTTAAAAAATATTGAGAAAATTTATAAACAGTTCAGGAATTTGAAAACATTTTAAAAAATTTAAATCAAAATGAAGATTTTGGAAGTTTTTAAAAGAGAAGCCTGAGTTGTAATCAATGGTTTAAGCTTTCATTACAGCTGAAGAAGTCATTTCTATCACCTCACGTTCATTTTTTGCAGACAATCGAATCTGGGCAAAATCGTGTTTTTTCGACCCTCTAACCCGTCGTTTTTTTAAAAAACTTAACATAATGAAGAAATCTTGTTGCCAGATTCGGAATAAGCGTAAAAAAAATCTATAAAAAATTATGAGAAACATTTCGGAAACAAAATCGCGTAGAACGGTTGTATAGACATTATATTATGATGTTTACCATCCATAGAAGCTGCGTTCGCTACGGCTAAGAGAAGAATACCAGCGGTGATCCACATTTCGTTGACAGTGAGTTTAACTTACGAAGTAGTGAAACTATAATGAAAACGTTACAAAATCTGTTTCTATATATATAGTCATCGCTATCACATTCTTTGAATTAATGTCAGGTTTTGACATATTTGTATTTCGTAAAGTCACTTGAATTTCTCGTTGGAAATATCAACAACTTAAGTCATATTTACACTGTCCAGATATTAAATGTTTCATTGAAAGGGTTGACTTAGCTGTTCGAAGTTACTTTGAGAATGGTGATAATAAGCATAACAATTAAGAATATTGTAGAATTAAAAAAAACTTATACGATGCAAAAACTTGGCCAGTACAACTTTATTTGCACAACTAAGTACAGTTGTGAAAATAAAGTTGACCAAGTAAAATTAAAAATTAATCATCCACATTAATTTGTGCAACATTGTCCTAAATGATGAGAGAATAGAAAAAGTTGATAAGTGCGTATATCTTGGTAGCCTATTCACTAGTGACGGAAAAATAGATGGGGAGTTAGATTGGCGTATAAACGAGGGTAAGAATTTTTGAGATTATCGGCAGAGCAGGGCCCATTATCGGAAGACAAAATATATCAAGTAAAGCTAAAATACAGACTGTGCTGTACGGTAGTGAGACCTGGAAATACAAAGAAAATGATAAGAATAAAATTAACGCGATTTAAATGAAATTCCTTCGCATGATGTGCGGCAAAACACTGATGGACAAAGTGAGTGATGAGATAATCCTCACAGAATGTGGTGTAGAGGAGACACTAGTTGGAATATGTGAAAAAAATTCATTGAGATGGTTTGGACGTGTTGAGAGAATGAAAGATGAACGACTAACGAAACACGTGTATCAAGATAAAGTAAATGGCAGTGTGTCCAGAGGCAGACCGTAGAAGGAATGATTAGAATATGCGAATGAGATCCTAATTCGAGAAGCCATAGAAACGGAAGAACTTGCATGAAAAAATGGATGGACGTAAAGGAAGCTAGAGAGGTATGCCAGCACAGAAAAGTGTGGCGACAAATAATAATTATATAATTTTATAAATTATAATTTTTAAGAAATACATGAAAAAGAGTGGAAGTGGAGTGAATGACACCTAAAACAAAAGACCTTGGATACAAATGGGCCCAAGTGGGGAGCTTCACATGATGACTTTGTGAGGCTCTTCACTTTCGGTAACATTCCTACGTATCCTATTTCGCCGTAGTATAAGTACCGTTAGTTATGCCAACAGAAAGGTCCTCTGACATTATGGCTGGTCCTCGAAGTGCGTTTTCCAAGCAAGCAGTTAGGCATCCGACCACCGTCGAGAATACTTCGTCTCACGCTTCGATTTCGATTTTTAATGTTTAATTCCTTTGTAATCTTCCATTTGATCAATTCTCTGCATAATTACTGAATAAGAAGTCATTCAGGCGATCGAAATTCGTCTCAAAAACGCGAATCAGGTTCAGATGATCTGTCTGTACCACAGAAAATTCGGTGGTAAGGCGACGAAGTGTCTCAAGCCATGCACCTGAAAGGCCGTGGGAAACGACAAGAACTATCAACGATGGTCCCAGCAGAACTCGTCGCACTTTTGTTACCCATAAGTTAACTAAAATCGCTTACTTAATTGACACCGGAGCCGACGATAGTGTTTTTTCGTGAAGACATGTGATGGGTACGATAACTGTCGATCTTGATTTGTCAGTGAGACAAAGTATCAAATGGCTAATGATAGTCGCGAATGTTGATACGCCTATCATTGGCATAGTCTTTTTAGTTTATTATGGACTTCTCATCGATCCAAGAAATAAACGTCTCATCGACTTAGGAACCGGGTTAACGATACAAGGGCGATTAGCATCAGGCAAGCACATTTCGATCAGGACTATCGTTGGTAGTACGAATTCTCATTTAATTCTTTCTGAGTTTCCCGATGTGACACGGCCCGCGGTTTTTGGCAAAAAACCAATGAAGCATGATGTAAATCATCATAATATCAAGAACACATCCAGATCTCCAGAGTTCTGCAGACGAAGACGGCTTGTACCTGATCGTTACAAGCAGGATAAGATAGAATTTTATCTAATGATGCAATAGAGAATTATACGACCATGGAAGAGCCCCTGGGCTTACATCCTTACACCTGGCAGCGAAGAAAGACAGCGAAGTGCGGCCCTACGAGGATTAGAGTGCGCTCAACGCACTCACGGTACCGGTCAGACACCCTGTCTCTTATATCGTGGAATTCGCCAGGACTCTTCACGGACGCACGGTATTCTCTACAATAAATCGGATAAGATCATATAATCAAATACAGGTTCTTCGTCACTTTGCCCGTAGAACAAGCCTTAGGAGCTGCTTCCGATGATGTGTCTGCAGCCATGGCCCCTTGTGAGGAGCCTTGGCTGCTGTTTTAAAGCCGTGTAAAATCACTGTTAGCTGTCTGCACCGCTCCTGGTAGGATAACTCCTGAGGAACCGTCCACCTTTGTCGGTGGGTTAGAGTTGGGCCCCGGTTCGGAGCCCTCATTATTTTTTTTTCATTTTTTGCGTGTCGTCGATTTTCGTCCCATGAGTAGCTAGTAAAATAGGGAATACCTCCTGCAGAGCCTTTCTAGCAGGGGGTGGCTTTACATACTACGTGATTCAACCTGGTATCCCCAGGTCTCCGTTAAAACACCCCCTTGGTGACTCCGACGTTTTAGCCTCGACTGAGGACCCTGGTGTTATTCGGCCCTTGACACGGTGATCACATCATCGCTTGGGAGCATGAGAACTCGCGCCCTCGATGTTCCAGGAGACTTAGCTTTTGCTCACTGGAAGGACTAGAGTCTGTCAGTTCCTCAGAGCAGCTACACCTCGCGATGCAGCCTGTCTGGTTCCCTTATTCCAGATCTATAGTCCGATGAGAACATTAAGCCCTCCCACCAGCTACAAGGTCACGTGATCCCTAGGGAGAGTTCGTGAATGTATGACTGATAACGTAACATGCTGTATGATGTATTGCAAAATTATATGGGTCTTTTCGTCGAAAATGAAAAGCTATTTTTTATCTTTATATTGTGTAAATCTTGTAAATCTTTCCTTATGTTTACGCTTTTACAGCGGCCGATAACAGACTTCTTAAATATTGATATCTATAGCCTATTATACTAAAACATCGTATACAAAATTCATTAGTGAATCTGTTGACTAAATTGTGCATACTTCAGTTTTCGTTCTTTCGAGAAAATGCAGTTCCTTGTTTGGGAACTGTTCTTCGCGTTCTTACCAGTCTTCTATAATTGCGCTGGTAAATATAGTAATATTATATCTATACGTTTAATTGCTTTTTTCGAATTTTTCGCTATAATTTAATTTGCAATTTCTAAACAAAGGCAACTAACATTTTGAAAGAATATTAAAAATTCCTTTGATAGGAGTCAGCTGTGCGCTACCAAAACAATGAAAAGTCGAAGAGACGACATAGTAAAATAAACACGGAAAAAAATGTTGACTGCCTTACAGAGTTTTTGTTTAAACTATGAAACCCGATTTGATGAGACAGCATCATGGAATCTGTCTGAAATAAAAATACAATTTCTGACTTAATTTATATTCCTTCGTCAGTGTGTACAGAAATATAAAATTAAAAAAATGAAATTTAGAATAAATCAAAATTTAAACTCCACAGTAACGTCTACGTTGAAGTAATCTACTGGTATCAAAACAGAGCTTATATTATTTTTTCCGTCAAGACAAACGCGTTTTTTATTTAATGTGCAAAACTGTTGTATATTTTAATTTTTTTGCGTATATTCTTATTATGTTAGCCAATTTTTTCAGGTATACAGGTGCGAAACAGTATTATTATTATACCATTAAGCCGTTTCCCTTTCGGGGTAGGCGTGAATTGCTCGGTTGGAAAATAGTAGTGTGTGGATGGGTATATAGGTATAGGGTAGATAGGTATATAGGTTTAAGGTTTAGATATTTTAGATTGATCTAGAGGGCTCGCGTTATTTATTTAAACAACACGTTCATTCCGCAACACTGCTCCGACCCAGGTTGCTGATCAATCTCTCTAGCGATCACCACACGTGGAAAGCCTCACAAAATTGTTATGTGTGGCTCCCCACTTGGGCCCGTTAGTATCCAAGGTCTTTGTTTCAGGCGTCATTCACTCTACTCACATTCTTTTTATAAACTATCTGTCGCCAAACTTTTCAGTTCTGGCATAGTCGCCTAGCTTCCGCTACGTCCATGCATTTTTTATGCAAGTTCTCCTGATTTCATGGCTTCTTATGTCTCTTCGGATTAATGTCTCATTCACAGACTCAATCCATGCTTTCGGCGGTCTACCTCTGGGCCTTCTGCCATTTACTATACCTTTATACACCTGTTTGGTCAGTCGTTCATCTTTCATTCTTTCAAGATGTCCTGACCACCTTAACTGATTTCTTTCCCATATATTTACTAGTGTCTCCCCTGTACCACATTCTTTTAGGATCATCTCGTTTCGGACTTTGTCCATCAGTGTTTCTCCGCATATTATGCGCAGAGCTTTCATAGCAATCGCGTTAAGTTTACTCATGTCCTTTTCTTGACATGTCCATGTCTCGCTACCGTATAGTATAGGTGGTACAATTAAAGTTTTATATACGGTTATTTTAGTTTCTTTCGATTTGTTTTTATCTCTGAGAATGGAGCCAGCTCTACCGATAGCCTTCTTACCCTCATTAATGCGCCTATCTAACTCCCTGTCTATTTTTCCGTCGCTATTGAATAGGCTACCTAGATATACGTATTTGTCAACTTGCTCTAATCTCTCATCATTCATGACAATGTTGCATAGTGTTTTCTCACCTTTTCCTTCGAACACCATTACCTTTATTTTATTTACGTTAATTTTGAGGCCCATGCTCTTCATGCTTGTATTAACTTTGAACAACATTCTTTGTAAGTCTTTGATTGACTCTGCTATAACAATCTTGTCATCTGCGAAAGCCAAACCACGCACCTTCGCCGTTTCGAGATCTACACCTTTTTCGTCGAAGAGGGCCATCCTTAGACACTTGCCCACAAATATGATAAAGAGCCATGAGGGCATAACGCATCCTTGTCTAACACCCTGAAAAATATCGAACCATTCACTCAGTTTCCCATTAACCCTTACACTCGCTTTACTGCCTGCATATATTGTTTGTATTTCTTGTAGGAGCCATTCATGGACTCCGTACTCTATAAGGACTTCCCAAAGTTTACTTATATTTACCTTGTCAAATGCTTTTTCTAGGTCAATAAATGCACAGAAAACTTTCTTTCCTACTCTTAATCTTTTTTCAGTGATCTGTCTTAAGCTGAATATCTGATATGTGCATGATGTTCCTGGCATAAATCCACTTTGGACTTCTCATATCTTTTCTTCTATAATTTCCATTACCCTACAAATAAATATTTTTGAGTATACTTTACTTACGATACTTAGTAAGCTGATACCTCTGTTATTATTGCAGTTGTTTTTGTCTCCCTTTCTTTTGTATATTGGTACAATAATTGCTTTTCTCCAATCGTCTGGAACTTGTCCCGTCTCGATGCATAGATTGATCAATTCGCATACCCTGTGAGGTATGTACTCGCCACCGTATTTAAGCATTTCAGCATTAATGCTGTCTACACCAGCAGCCTTACCATTTTTTAAATTCTTAATTATATCTATAACCTCAGTGACGCAGACATTTTCGATTGGGTTTTCTAATGTATTATTTTCTATCTCGCAGCTCTGTTATCCTATATCTTCACCTCCTAATAATTCTTTAAAAGAGTCTTTTAAAGCCTTTACTATCCAGTCTGTATCATACAGCATTTCACCGTTGTTGTTT
The DNA here is from genome assembly GCA_932072015.1 of Andricus quercustozae. Classification (NCBI taxonomy): domain Eukaryota; kingdom Metazoa; phylum Arthropoda; class Insecta; order Hymenoptera; family Cynipidae; genus Andricus; species Andricus quercustozae. The sequence continues at coordinate 5,390 of CAKNWU010135371.1, read as the reverse complement.
CTCATGCTCACAAACTCTATATTTTTAGTTTTGCTTATCTCTTTGAATATTATTTTCATTGTTCCTTGGAACTCGTTTTCTAGTTTCTTCTCTTCTTCTCTTCTTCTCTTCTGATTTTATCTTTGCTTTCCTTGACTAGTCGTTTAACTTTCTTATTTTTTTGTCTGTAATTATTTTCAAGTCTACTTCTCTCCTCATCGCTAAGACCTCTGATGTTTAACGTTCTCTCGTGCGCTTCTTTTTTTTCTTGTCGGGCTGCCTTAATTTCATCATTCAACCACGCATCACCAGATTTTCTTCCTACTACCGCCGTACCACATACTTCAATCGCAATTTTAACAATGTTATCCCGTAACATAGTCCACGCGCCCTCTACATCTTCATCAGTTCTAAGCCTCTCCCAAATTACCTCATCTATGCGTTCATTTATCTTATTCTGAAAATCTAATCGCACTTCCGGTTTTTGTGAATTTTCAATCCTGATTCGCGTTTTTTTTCTTCCTTCTCCATCCCCGCCCTAAGTTTATTTTTGAGACTAAAAGGTAGTGATCAGTATTGCATTCGGTACCCCTCATGACTCTTGTATCTTTAACTAGTTCTCTTAGCCTTTCGTCCGCAATAACGAAGTCTATAATACTGCGGTTATTTCCTTGACACCAGGTATACGTGTGGATCATTTTATGTCGAAATCAAGTATTTGTAATAAATAGGCCCTTTTCTAAACATAGGCTAACTAACTTTTGCCCGTTATAATTTTTTCTTGGATCCCCCATATGTACCTAGTACCCTATCTGTATCTGTATCTTGACGTTGGACGCCGACCCATCCGTTCATATCTCCTAGTAAAATTATCCCTTCACCTTGATCGCAAGTACTAATTGTATCATTTGAAGTATCCCAGAAGGCGTCTTTGACTTCCCTTGCGTCACTATCAACTAGGGCATAGCACACTATGATGAATAATCTTCGGATTTCTACCTTCATTCTAGCCCACAACAATCTGGGAGATACGAAATCATGATCTTTGAGATGCTGTCTTGCTTTCTCATTCATAATTAAACCGACCCCTTGACTACCATGTTATTCGCTACCTACTCCGGACCAGATTTCAAAACCGCCTTTCAATATCCCATTTTCTATGTTTCTACATTCGCGACCCTTTTTCTTCGTCTCAGGTACATATAAAATATCTAGTTTCCTTACGTGCATAGTTTCTCGTAGTACTCTTATCTTAAGATCACTCACTCCTCTAGCATTCCAAACACCCAGTTTCCATTCATCGCCTGAAACTCGACCTTTACGTTTACCGTGTAATAATGAAAAATATTAAATTGCACTAGAAACATAAAATTATGCCCATTTTATTCTGTAACATCTTTGTTCAATCTCGGCACAATCTCTTGCGGTTGGTGATTTGTGAAAAAGAAGCAAATCCAGAAACACTTAATTTATTTTCTAATATACAAAAAATCTCCACGTTTCTAGATCACCTGAAGCCAAAAATCAAGTTTTAGCTATGACGTCTGTCTGTCTAGCCGCCCTGCCGTCCGCCCGCCAACTCTCGATAAAATTAATGGCTCAAACCAAGCTTTGGTACACTTTTTTGGGTCCTAAAGGGAAAAGAGAGATCTTTAACCAGCTTACCTTGACCAACGATTCTGGTTTAATCGATAGAAAATGCTGTGCAAAAATCAAATATTCAAATTTTACGCTAAACGGTGACATACACCTGAAAAAAGTTTGGAAGAATTGTAGCTCCTTAAAATTTCTTCCATTTTTCGATAGTACTCATGTTTTTGGTTTTATGCATCAAAAATACTACGAACAACTCTAAAATTCTAATTTTGAGCCAAGCGACGTCAGATAGGAGAGACCACCTTACAGTAGACAATAAAAATACAATAGATGATTATTAATTAAAAATACTGCTGTATCCAAAATGGCTGGTTAACGAACTCGTTCTTTCTTTTATGGCCTAAAAAAAGTGTGCCAAAACTCGATTTGATCCGTTCATTTTTTCCAGAGCTATCGTTTTTACGGACGGACAGACGCCATCGGCAAACTTGATTTTTGCCTTCAGGGGGTCTCTAATCGTGAAGATCCGTTGAAAAACTGAGGCGTGAAATTTCTGACAATTCTATAACACTTTCTCAATCATAAATTATGAGAATGTAAAACTGCGTAAAACTGTTGTGAAACTAGCTTGAATATCATATTTCAAGTACTAAAATTCAATCATTACTGTTTGTTATTACAGAAGCAGATGATCTTGATTCAGTGATAGAGCGTCATAGAGGTCTTCCAATTCATAGTCATGGTATTCACTATTATGGATCGCTAGTTTTGGACATTGATCCCATATCCCCACCTATTTTTGAGAAAAATCAAATAAAACATCATGGTTTCATCGTTGGAGTAGAATTACACGGTTACTTTCTTCCTATATTTGATATTAATAAAGATCCAGTTCTGGCGCGCCGAAATAACATGGGTAGTACAGATAATACACTTTTGAACGTGAATGACAGAAGGCATTTACCCTATTACCGTAAAGTGCCTTATGTACTGAAACATCAAGAAGATGTGAGTCATGTACCACAACCCGTGTAGATATGGTAACAGAGATCCGGTCGGTAATCGTAAAAAATGCGATGAACCTTAAAAGTCAACTCAAGTTAACAAATTGTCGCGAGGAAATTAGAGTAGAATTTTAATCACTGATGCTAGAATCTCCTAGCAATTGTTTTATTTCGTAAACCGCGTCGTGATTTGAGGTTAGGAAGAAATAAAGAAAAAAAATGAAGACACCAACACTATAATTTAATGTAAAATAATTATTATTCGCGCCAGTAAGTGGGATTTTCAAACTGATTACTGAAATAAGGTTGATTTTAATAACGGATTTTATTTGCGTACTTCGAGGAGATGACGCGAAATAAGTGCAACGGGCATTCTCGTTCGAGGTGCGAATACGAAACTGAAACCTGCATTGCAGAATCGATAACAGTTTTATTTGATAAGTTAAAACGTTGAAAAAAAATTAAATGTTGTTTCTTTTTCGAAGAATTAAAAAAAACTAATTTCTGTTTTACTGATATAATAAATCTTTAAACCATACTTTTCAAATAATAATTTATCTAGCATCAGTAAGTACGTCTTTAATAATGTCATGACTCATAAAAAATGTGTAATTTCTACAAGAAAAGTATCCTGACCAGTTCCCGGTCGGCTCCCGATCATGAAATCTAACCAGGGTTGACCCGGCCAGTAACCGGCCGGCTCCCGACTAGGTGATTCGAGATGCAATTTCCGCACGGGAAATTTACTACCAGTTCATGTCAAGAAATATGTAAAACTAAGATACAATTTTGTTTTTCTTTCGAATTCTTATCAAAGAGTTAGAGACACAATTGATAAGTACAGTAAAAATTAATGTATGGTATGGAATCAAAAAAATATATAAGTTTTCCAAAACAAAATTTTGGATTTACTTTAGCCCTGCTTGGTTCCAAGTGAGGCTTCTTCTAGGATATTTGAATATATAAAGCAATTCGAAACAGTATTTTTCGTGTTTTTATAATAAAGATGCCAAATTTGAATTTTTTCTACAACTGCTGCCAAATTCGTATAGCTTGGGGGGAAGGCGTCCAGAGGGATGACAGAAATATAAAATGTAATCTTTACAGGGATTTCAGAGTAATCTTTACCTGCAACAAAAATTACCTTCGCGTTTTAGGATTTACCCACCACATTGGAAATGGTCATCATGTCAACTCTATTGAATCTTGTTTTGTTTCGATGAGAAAAAAATTCAACTTTATCTACTTAAAAATTACCATTGCTTTTTATAAGATGCTTCTCATGCTTCTTCTAAATTTTTTGTCCATGCATTGTGAAATATAAATCAATTTTTGATTCTGGAAAAATGTAAGCGCTTCCCATTTTTTAATATTTCGAGGGCATTGTTAGAATATAAAGAGATTAACAAATGCAGAAAAGAAACTTTATAAATCTATTTCTGAAAAGAATAACTCATGTACTGATGAAAGGCAGATAATCAAATTTTTAATAAATTTTTTTTTTGCAAAAATATCC
>CAKNWU010135367.1:2561-17591 GCA_932072015.1 Andricus quercustozae | reverse complement strand
ATAGAATTCCCGTGTTGGTTTTTTTTTTTAAATAACACGTTCGTTCTGCAAAACTGCTCCGACCCAGGTCGCTGATCAATCTCTCTAGCAATCACCCCGGGCGAAGAGCTTAAAAATTCACCATTTAAATCTCTCCACGCGCGCTTCGTTTACGTCCATATATTTCCTCAGGCTCAAAAGTTTGAGTTTCCAATTATTAATTTCATTTTGTTATACAATTTGAAAGATTTAAAATTATTCCAAAATAATTTCATATGTTATCAATTCAACATTATTATTTTCCTTTTACACTAAATGTGCTCCTAAACTTTCAATAATAAAAAGCACGAATTAAAAACAATAGGATTAACGAAATGTATCAGTTACTAATGCATATAGATTATTATTATTAATAATTTAATTAAAAATAATTGCAGGAAATTTATTCGTCCCTGGGTTGTTTGCCGAGATTTTGTAATTCTATCTCATGTTCTCAATTTCTCAGTCTCTAATTGCACTAAGCGAGAGGAGGAAACAAAAATGGAAGAAAAATAGATTCCTCTTGTTTTCCAAGTAACTAGTAGTAACTAGAGGAAGTCGGAGACTCGATATAAAGTACAAATCTTCCAAGATGACATTTCTTGCGAATTTTAAGTAATATATTCCACAATAAATTATTCTCAGTTGAAAAGTATGTAATTTGAGAAAATCGTAACTCGGCTCTCCGTCAGACATGACAAACTGCTGTGTGCAATACGAATCCTGGATAAAAATATCGAAAATGTTGCTTTGTCTTCGACTGGAAACAAGCCATGTTGCATTGTTGGATCCAGGTAGCATTGAGATCTGACCAGTATAGGTAAATTACTTTTTTTTGAATAACTAGTTACGTTACTTAGCGAAAAAAGTTAACTAGTTACAGTTGCATTACTTGTAACTATAACTAGTTACAGTTACTACACTGTTAGAAATTTCTGTAGGAATTTTCAGAGACGCGTCACTATAGCTTTATGCAGAAATCGTTTCTAAATGTTTCTAAACAGGAACGGAAATTTCAGCAACGGTAACTGTATAGAGCGGTAGTCACTTGACGTAAACAGCGGACTCACCATTTAATTGAAAACTGCATTAATTATTAATTTACGCAGCTGCTACTGGTCACTTGTGGTCCTCATGTACCTTCTTTAAAAAGGTCAATTTAAGAGGCAAATTATCAGAAAAAATATGTTTACTGCATCGTTCTAATTCAACGCTACCTTTTGTAGTGCATTGCCGCCCATGACCACAACCACTACGTTTTGTCCTTTTCGAACGCGATCCAGAAGCGAGGAGTGCGCATATACTAACTGCGCAATTAGAAAACTATTTGTTATTTTCAGATATCGTTTCTAAATGCTAATATAAATTTAGTAAATTTACTACGTAAAAAATATTACGTAAATTTCAGTTACTTTATCATCCTAAATGTGTCGTAATTTTCCAAACATTTCCATCAGTATAGATAAAGTAACTTCATGTTATCTAAAGAGATACTTTCGATTTCATTCAGTAAAATTCTTGTTGATTTAAGAACCTATTCTGAAATTCAGGTAATAATTTCAAGTATCAGGGCCTAAAATGTTTCAAATTTCGGACAAAAGACTCAAGTAAATATACTGCATTTTCAAAAAAAAAAGATGACTTTTTAACACACTAGTTGAGTTTACTACAAAAAAGATGAATTTACAACAGAAGAGTTGAATTTCCAACAAAACAAGATGAGATTTTTTTATCAATCTACAAATCAGTTGCATTTTCCAACCGAAAATATGAATTTTCAACAAAAAATATAATAGTTAACATTATTTCAACCAAACCAGAATTTAATTTAAAATAAAATATAGATGAATTCAAACAAAAATACGAACTTTCAACAAAATAGATGAATCCTCAACCAAATCAGATTAAGTTTCTACCAAAACAGTTGAACTTTCCACCAAAAAAGATGAAAAGTTGTTACCAAAAGAGATAAATTTGGAAACGAAAAACCCGAAGCTTGAACTGAAAGAGCAAAAAAAATCAAGTAAATTGTTGAATTTTCAAGACAAGAAGAATTTTCTACAAAACAGTTGCATTACAAATCGAAAATATTAGTTTCGAACAAAAAAGTTACTTTTCAACCATTTAATTGAACTTTCCAACAAAATCATTGTATTGTTAACAAAATTTTTCAACTTTCTTCAATTTTAATATTCAACAAAAATCGATGAATTCTCGCTGAAAAATATAATAGTTTATATTACTTTAGCCAAAAAAGAATGTAATTGGAAATCAAACGCAGTTGAATTCAAGCAAAAAAGACAGACTTTCAACGAAATAGCTGCATCCTGAACCAAATCAGATTAACTTTCTACCAAAATAGTTCAATTTTGAACCAAAAAAGAAAAAAGAATTCACTAAATTGTTGAATTTTTAAACTAAAAATATCAAAGCCCAAATAATAATTGAGATATTCTAAGTTTTTGTCCATAATTTTATTTTTCTCATCTCTCTGAAAGTGAGAAAAAGTTTACAAGTTATAGTTTGGTACCAAAATGTTAAGAACCGAATTATTTCCCAATATTAAAATTCTTTTACAATTAAAATGTTCTCTTCTATCAATAAAGTTTAAAACGTTTAGAAACAAATTTTATCAAGAGGTTATGATTTTATCATTTATTAAACACTTGGTCAATAACTTAAGAACAGAATTTTTGACTTTATGATTATTGAATGATTTTAATTTTAAAGTTTCTCTTTTAGAAATAAATTTTTATAATTAAAATTCCCATTTGGAAATTGCGATTTAAACAATTTCAGAAAATTCAAAACAAAAAAATGAAAACAGCTACTTGAAGCAATTTCACGTAGTATGCAACCAATCAAGTAGTCAACAACAATGAGTGCTAGATTTTAAAAAATTTCAAACCACCTATTTTTTAGATATAGGATAGAGACAGCCAGGCACTTACCAAGACGTCATTAGCATTTAATTTAAACTAGAAATCTGCTTCTTTTGAATCATGTTATTGTCTGAATTTACCGCGGACCTGAGTAACAGGTGAGCCTTAAACTTTCCACGTGAAAGTTGAAACTCTCCTGCCGCACAAGCAATCCCTCACCTTGATCGAATTTTGCTCCTCGAATTCCAATCTTCGACTTCAATGTGAGATATCAAAAGTTAAAAACATAGATTGCTTTCCGTATTTGCAAACCTAACTTTTTAGCGCGGAAAATAACCTTGATGATGTGCAAATTGCAGGGATAGTTTCAGAATTGCGCGTTGGGTGCAATAATGGTATTTTTGCATTTTCAGGAGTCCCTTGATAGGCAATTTGAAATTTCTGGTTTGTCCTTCCATTACAGAATGAAGTGATAAATAGTAATTCAACATAGATTGCTTTTCACGAGTATTACACCACTGGTTTATCGATGATTGCTTAAGGGTCGTTGCCAAAAAGTTGTTTTACCCATTTCCATAATTTGATCGATTTTTGTTAATAATACTACCTAAATAAAAATTATAATTAGAGATGAATATTTTATTTCCAAAGGTGCCTGAATTTTTGTTTTCACTTGGAAATACTTATATTTTAGGATAGAATTCAAAAATATACACTTTTAGAAAAAAAAATAAATAGAAAATTTGTACTCATGTGTAAGTTTTCACACATCACACATCACAAGAATATTAATTATTCGTCAGATTAATAAAATAAATTTAAATGATGAATAAAATGACAAGGAAATTGAAAATGTGGATACACCACGAAACAGAGCGCAACAAAAATATTGACTATCTCTCAAGCTTTTTGCATCCACTCTAAATATTTTTTTAATAATTTCGAAATTTGATTTTCCACTTAGTCATACTCGGTACCTCTGCACACGGTAACTTTGTTATATTTTATGCGTTCCTAAATATTTTTTTAATAATTTCGAAATTTGATTTTCCACTCGGTCATACTTGGTACCTCTGCATGCGGTAACTTTTTTATATTTCATGCGTCCATCTCGTTCAATCTGTCAAAGCTCGTCGAATTTTAAGACAAAATTGATCAGCGAAAAAAATATTTATTGGAAATTATTATTATCTTCTTCAAATATTATTTTAAAGGTGCCCTTGTTTATTTAAAAAGAAATAGCTCAGCTTTAAATAAAAAACGACGTAATTTCGATTTTATGATTTTTAACCTAAAACGCTTTGAATAAAGGTAATTTATTATATATTTTCCTAAAAATACGTTAGTATTAAAATTAAATGAAAACCATTATTTTGTAACTGGTTTAGTCAATATTCGTCAGAAAATAAATTTGGTTCGAATCCGCTTGTTATAACAGAAAACGCAAATACACATAATAATCGGCGGCTTTTTAAAGGGCCTTTTTAACAAAAATTAATAGTTCACATTTGGCAACATTTTGGCTTCAATGTTAATTATATGAAAGTTAACATTTTTATCTTAAAAAGTTCAAAAAGGTATCTGAATTCTGTATAAAATAACTTAGGATGAAGTCGTTTTGTCAATTTTTTAAGAAGATATTGTAAAATATTTTCTTAAAATTCAAATAAAATCTAATATAATAAACATTTCGTAATGTCATTACGATAATTTTATTTTTACAAATACGGATTTGAAGTGAAAAAAATGAAATAAAAAAAGATCTAAATTTCTATAAAATCGCACTAGCACATCACCCTTACTTTAAAATTGTTTCATGCATGGTGCAATTTTTTCATATTTTATGCTTAAAATATGGAAAAATTTTAATATATTTTTCTACTAAAAGAAATATTTTTATAAAATATATAAAATAAGTTATCGTAAGGTTTCTGTCAAATCCATTAAAAATATACATTCACTTAATTTTTAATTTCCTAAAGACGAGGTGTCTTCGAATTTTTATAACTTCTTTGTATTAACTTTGTAAAATGTTCATTAGGTTTTATTCGTATTGAAAGAATAAATTAAAATTTGCACTGTTCTCGCATCTTCATAATAATTGACAAAAGGGCCTTCATCTTAGCTTCTTTTATAGAGAATTTTGATAACTTTCAACCTATTTAAGAGAAAAAATGTTAACTCATATGATTAACGTAAAAAAACTTAAGCAATCATCAGAAAACTTTGGTGGTATCATATACGATACGTCCAGCAATCAGATTTTTCTATGATTCTTGTCTAAACACTAAAAAGAAGATAAAGTAGAAAAAAGTTGATTTTGCGATAGGAGAAAAAAATTCCGGATCCTAAATAAAAATCCCGGGTTTTTTCTCGATTTTCCAATCCTCTAGACACTTTGTTGAAATATCGGAAGTTAAAAACATAGATTTCTTTCCGTATTTGGAAATATAACTTTTTACCACGCAAAAGAACCTTAATGATGTGCAAATTGCAGGCATGGTTTCGGAATTGAACGGCTGGATGCAATAAAATAAAAGAAACGATGCGACTTCTAAAAATGGAAGAACACCATCAATACACCCAAATGCTTCCTTTCAATTGAAAATCGCACCTAGCGAAAGTAATTAACATATTTTTCATTCAAATCGCCTAATGTTAATTTATTAATATTTTTTTTCAATCACACATTTCGACAAATGTAATTGTTTTTAATAATGAGTGAATTACCAGGCACTGAAATAAATATTTAATATACGTTACCCTCGATCTTCTGCACGTAATTAAATATTTGAGTAGACAAAAGTGAAGATGTCCTTATTTTTTTAAATAAGCTAGAAGAGCAAGTGAGTAAAGTGAGAAAACGGACATATATTTTTGATAAAAAAATTTCTCCTGAGTTTTGCGAGAAAATAATTTTAAAAGGAGCACATGCATAGCACAGTAGAAGACTTCACTGTTGGATCAGGCAGCTCTCCTGTTGCGCGTGCCGTAAAATGAAACTAGCACTGGTCCGACTCAAACGGAGTCGCACCACTGACTGAGGTGCTCTCAGGTTCATATAGGAGCTTTTTCGAGCCTTCGACGCTTTGGCGCCATCTTGGTTCACCGATAAAATTCCAAGCCTCAGTGGCATCGACTTTCACCATGAGGCTCACCATAAGATTAATTAATCTTACTCGAGCGATCGAGCACATAAAATAAAACTGCGAGGTAGCGTATGTTATATCGAGTGAAAAAATGTAATTTTGGCACTTACGTACACCACGTGTTTCAAATTTGCTTCTTCAATAAGGGAAAATAATGCAAAATGTTATCGAAAGTAGATAAAGGTTGATTAATAATAATAAGAATAATAATAATCCACAAGTGATCGCAGTTAATACATTCCGTTTGCAGTATAAAATTGGTTCGCAGATATGATTTTCTTTTTTTTATTCATATTTTTTTCAATTAGTTCATTTTACTTTTAAAAGTCCAAACTCACATCGTGTAAGGGGAAAATAATTTTATATCATAAATAATATATAATAATAATGAATCAAACAATATTTGACGTTTTATTTACTATTTTAATTCAATTTTCTCTTTCAGTTCATAAGTTTTTCTTTTTTTTTTATGAAATAAAACACATGGAATAAAGAAAAATAATTCAATCTACTTGACTTCTAAAATAAGTTTCAGTAAAAATAATTTAATTCTCAAAATCTACTATATTTTCAATTATTTTTATTTCAAGCACAAGTGGAGTCTTTAACCTTCTTAGTTTATTATATAAAAAAGTGAAAATGGAAATTTTTCAATTACTTTCTTTAAAATTAGCATTGTTATTGTTAGAGCAATAACAATTTGCCAAATTCCCTAAATTCCTTGAAATCTCTGAATTCCTTGAATTCTATGAAATCTCAGAAATTCCGAATTATATGAATTTTCTGAATTATTTTAATGTTCTGAATGCCTGAGATTCTCTTAATTCTCTTAATAATTTAATCAATTTAATTGATTACAAAACAAATAGATCCAAAAAACGAATAAATCATCAAATAAATAATGAAATAATAAATCAATCAATCTATAAATCATTAAATAAATAATTTTTTATATATCCCTGAAATTCATTGAATTCACTGAAATTCTCAAATTTCTTGCATACCATGTATATTCGGAATTCTCTTAGTTCCTTCAATTCCTTGAATTCTATGAAATCCCAGAAATTCTTAAATATTCCAAGTTTTATCAATTACTTTAATGTTGTCAACTCCTGAAATTATTTGAATTCTCTATATAATTTGATACAATCAATGAATTAATTACAAGACAAATAAACCCATAAAATAAATAAATTATAAAATAGATAATTATACAATTAATAAATCAATCAATGAATCATCAAATAAATTAATTTTGATGAAATACCTGAAATCCTAGAATTCCTTGAATTTCCTGAATATTCGGAATTCTCTAAGTTCATTGAATTCTCTCAATTTCTTGAATTCTCTAAGTTCCGTGAATTATCTCAATTTCTTGAATTCTCTAAAATTCTTGAATTCTCTGAATTCCTTAAATTATCTGAATACCTTGAATTCTCTAAATTCTTTAAATTCCTAGAATGCTGCGAAATCCTTCAATATTCCTAATTCCTGAAATTCATTGAATTCTCTGAATCCCCTGAATTTTCATAACTTCTTCACTTCCTTCAATTTTATAAATTTCTTGGATTCCCTTAGCGCTCTGAAATTTCTGAAATTTTCGGAATTCTATGCATTTCCTAAATGCTCTAAAATCTTTGAAATTCTCTGAATTCCCTGAAAACTTTGAATTTCTTGACAATACGAAAGTCTCTGAAATCCTTGAATATTCCTAATTCTTGAAATACCTAGAATTATCTAAATTACTAAAATTCCCTGAAATTCTCTGCAATCTTTTAATTCATTTAATTTACTGAATATATTAAATAAGAATAATGCTCCGAAATCCTTGCAATTCTCCGAATTCCCTAAATTCCTTAGATATTTTGGATTCCATTTTTACATAAATTCTTTAAATATTCTCAAAATGCTCTAAAATCCCTGATATTCTCTGAGTTCCCTTAAACCCTAAAATTTATTGAATATTCTGAATTCCCTGAATTCTTCGATAATTTTGAATTCTCTGAAATTTCTTCAATATTCTGAATTTAATCAATTTCTTACATACTCCGAATTCTCTAAATTCCTCGAATGCTCTGAATTTCTAAAAATCACCTAATTCCTTGATTTCTCAGAAAATCCTGGAATCCTTGAGTATTCTGAATTTCCTGAATACTTTAAATGTATGCTTTGAAATATCTGAAATTTTCTAAATTCTCTGAAATATTGAATATTCCGAAGTCCTTCAATATTTGGAATTCTCTGAAATCCTCGAATATTCTGAATTCCTGAAATTTAACAAATCACCTGAATTCCTGCAATTCCCTAAATTCTCTGGATTTGCTAACGAAAAGCCACGAAACGTAAATGTAAAGGTCACATTTAAGGCAATTAACTGAGACCTGGTGTTTAGAATGCTAGAAGGATGAATGATTCTAAGAAAAGACAATTACGAGAAACAATGCACAAAAGGAAACTAGATATCTTATGCGTTCCTAAAACAAAGAAACAGGGATGTGACTGTAGAATAATAGGAAATGAGCAGTTAGAGAATAGATTCGAACTATGGTCAGGAGTAGATAGCGAATCGCATGGTTGCCAAGGAGTCGCTCTGATCATGAATGAGAGAGCAGCACAGCATGTCAAGGGGCATGGATTTGTATCTTCCAGATTGTTGTCGGTTAGAATGAAAGTGGGAATCACAAGACTATTTATCGTAGCGTGCTACGTCAAAGTTTATGGTGAAAGAAGTGAGGTAAAAGACGCCTTCTGGGACAGATTGAATGATACCATAGGCACTTGCGATCATGGGGAAAGAATCATTTTACTAGGAGACATGAATGGATGGGTTCGTGTCCAACGCGAAGGTACTGAAAGGGTGCTTGGTGATTTTTCATATCCAAAAACAAAAAGTAATGGAGACAGATTATTTAGCTTATTCTTAGAAAATTTCTTGGAAAACGCTTTCGAAGAAAATAAGAAATTATTTTTGTCGCAAGTGTGCAAGGAAAATAAGAAAGGAAGTAGTAGCAAAGAGTTAATCGGAATTAGGAATAGCACGGGTGGAATAGTATAGAAAGACGGTCATAGGGACCATTATATGCAATTATTGGGAGGTGTAGCTATGGAGCAGCACAACTGCGGCAAAGAAGACGATATGTCGGAAAACCCGGTTGAACGTATTAGTGTCTCTGAGGTTAGGAATATCATAAAGAACCTGAATAATGGTAATGCTGCTCGTATAGATGGCATTAAAGCTGGAATGCTTAAATACGGTGGTGAATATATATGTACCTCACAGGCCAACAGCAACGCAGTAGTATCAGACGGTCACCCATCCAAGTACTAACCGCGCCCAATACTGCTTAACTTCAGCGATCTAACGGGAACTGATGTTTCCAGCGTGGTATGGCCGTGAGTTGATAAATTTATGTATCGAGATTGGGAAGTTCCAGATGACTGAAAAAAGCGATCATTGTCCCAATATACAAAGGAAAGGGAGATAAAAGCAACTGCAATAATTACAGAGGCATCAGCTTGCTAAGTATCGCAAGTAACATATATCCGAAAATACTTATTCATAGCATAGTGAAAATAGCAGAAGAAAAGATCTGGGACGTCCAATGTGGATTTATGTCAGGAAGATCATGCGCGGATCAGATAAGACAAATCATAGAAAAAAGTTTGAGGGTAAACAAAAAAGCTTTCTGCGCTTTTTGTTGATCTAGAAAAGCGATTGATGAGGTGGATAGAAGTAAGCTTTGAAAAGTCCTGATGGTAGACAAGGATGCGTTATGTCCCTTGACTGTTTATTATATTCATGGACAAGTGTCTAAGAATGGCCCTCCTCCGCGAAGCAGGTAATGATCTCCGGACAGTGAAGGTGCGTGGGTTAGCATTTGCAGATGATAAGGTTGTTATGGCAGAGTCAATCGCAGACTTGTGAAGTATGTTAAGCAGACTGAATACTAGTATAAAGAACATGGGCCATAAAATTAACGCTGCAACCCAGTCTCTTACAAAAGTTCCTTTGACATATTGGACTATAACCATCTTAAGCCTGAGCAAAAAATGAGCTCATAATAATATTCTACTGGGTTTGGTTTCAATTTTAAACGCACAAAATTGTCTGGATTTTTGAATTCTTTCAAATCGTAGAATATTACATTGAAAGACTTCATAGTTGCACAATTTTCAGTTTAAATGGATTGCAAACAATGCAAAATTGAGAATATAATTTTGTAAAATTCAAGCACTGAATATGAGAAGATTTTATAACACTCCATTACAAAATTAAATTATTTTTATTTGAAAATCTTTCAAAATATTGAATATTTTAAACACAACTTAAAAACATAATTTCAAATTTAAAGGATTAAAATCGTGAGATTTCAAAAATTTCAAAAATTACGTTACCTGAAATTTATACCTCAGTAACTGAATAATTTTTTTCATTCTGAATGGTTACCATTTCAGAGCGCTGAATATTCATGTCAAATGCTAAATTTTCCATTTTTTCCTTTTATAAGCTAAAATTTTGCAATTAAAATTAAAATGAATAAATTTCGCAAAGTATAATTATAACTTTCAAAATTTTTAATGATTAATGATTAAAATTTACTTAAAATAATTAAAATTTGTAAGGGTTTGAGCATAAAAAATGTTAATATCACCATTCTTTGTAATTAGAAATTTCATCAGTTTTAAATGAATTTCGAATTAGTTTCATTTTCCATGTTCCCTAGGAGAAGTTTTTGCATTTTTAATGTTTCCCATTTAAAATCACTACATTTTGAACGTTTTCTTTTTTTTATAATTTGGACTTAGTTTTACAACTAGACCTTTTTCCATTTTGAACGGTGAATGTTAGAAGATATGACTTTGAATTAAAAATTATACAATTTCAATTTATTTAAATTTTAAATAATCGAATTGTCAAAATTCTAATCTGAAAATTGTGAATTTTTATTGTTTTAAAATTAACATATTTTTTAAATTTGAATCTGAAATAATTCAATTTCGAGATTTTTCAATGCAAAATGAAGTTTTTTAATTTTGTAAGCTTTCAATTAGAAATGATAAAATTTCAACTTCTTTCTAATGAAATTGTCGAATTTTTGACATTTTTATCTGAAAATTTTTTATTTTAAGAGGTTCTCATTTAAAATGTTTAAATTTCAAACACTTAAGTTTCAAATTATTCAATTTTAAAACCTTTTATTTAGAATTAACACTAGATTAATTCTATTCGTTCCATTCAAAATATTGTCCTTTTTCAACATTTTACCTGATCTAAAATTGTTTTATTTGGAACGTTTTTAATTCAAAAACGTTCAATATTTATTTTTTAAATGTGAAACGCTTTTAATTAGAAATAATGTATCATTGTGTTAAATATTTCTGAGCTGATAATTTAAAGATTTAGTTAAAAATGGATTTTAAAATTGCTTATATTTTTAATCAGAAATAAAAATCCAGAAACTTAAATGCGCCCGTCGGGTGCGTGCATTTAATGCTTGTAACATACGAGAAAAGTAATTTGGATGATTTTCTTATGATTAGAAATTAATAAAAATTGCATATTTTACCTGAAATAGAAGCTAAGGTAGACAAATCCAAACAGCTTTTGTTAAATAAACAATTTCATTCTAAACAATTACATTACTTTTAACTAAAAAAGAGTTCGAAGCAAATAATGAGCTTAGTTCTGATGAACACCAAGTGCAAAAATACATAAATTTCGTGCTACAATACAAAATTAGACTATAAATTGATTGAATTTTTGTTGTTGTAATTGTTGACATTTTTCATTGTAATACTTGTGATATAAATGCAATATTGTGTGCTATAATCGCAGATTTGACTTTCAAATTTTTTTTGCTGACGAAATAATTTACAAGTTCAAAACATTTCTGATCAAGAATAAATTCCCTGCATTTTAAATAAGTAATTAGACTATCGAGCGTCCCGGAAAAGCTGGCGAAGCCTGGGTAAACAGGTTGGTATTTGTATTTCCATAAAAACCAATTTGCTGAACTTTACAATTTTATTGCAGCATGAAAGTAGAATTTTCTCAAACTTATTGTCAACTTTTATAGTAGTTCGAGTAATTAACATTTTTTAGTCATATTTTAGAATTTACTTGAGATACGTAGCACAGAGTTAAATATATTATTTATTTGTTTAAGAATCACATAAATACAGATATTTTATTTTATATAAAGTTTATAGATTTCTGAGTATTTTTAGAATAATGCTCATTTTATTCTACAAAAATTGATTCACAATGCAAAAAATCTGAAATTATTGAAGAGTTAAGATATTCTAATAGCCCGATAATCATGATATACTTTATTTATATTAATTTATTAACAATGCAATTGACACTTAAAATTATATGAAACTGTTATCTAAGATCAATTTTTATAATCAAATTTTACGACCAGCAAACCCAAATAAAATTGATGACTGCTTATTGCTTCATTATCAAGAAAATCTGAAGAAAACAAAAAACAATGATCTTTTATATAAAGACTTAATTTTTTGAAGAAAAGGAAAATAGCAGGAAAACATTTGCACACTTCGTATGTATACTCCATAAAATATTTCTACCATCCATCACGTTGAACAATTGGCAAAGAGCATATCTAATATAACAATAGTTAGATGACATCTTTTCTTGTTTTTCGAAAGATATTGTTTTTAATTGTCTCAAGCATCATAACTGTAAAAAAGATTTTTTTAATTGGCATTAGGGTCAATAATACTTATTTTTGTTCTGCAAATAATTTTTTTCATTAAACAAAAAAAAATCAGGTTCCATTTCTTGAGAAAGAAGACAAATTGTTTAAGAAGATTGCACATATCAATGTTAAATTACGTTCATTGTAATAAAACTACAAAGCAGTCCTTCTTCAAAAAAAAGAGAAAAAGAAAAGAATGTTTATCTTCAAAACAATAACTGGTTTAAAATAAAAAAACAAAAATGTTTGGAATTATAATAAGAAATTTATGAATTCTGTTTCAGTTTCCTAAATCGAGAGTGCTTGAAAGATAGAATTTCTTAAGAAATAATATAAGTTGTTTATGATTGTTGCACGTATATATTAAATTGTAATAAAATTTAAAACGAGTTTTTTTATCCAAAAGGAGGAGAATAAATTTTTCAAATCTCAAAAACAATAACCAGTATAAAACGAACAAAACATATTTTCAATTGCAAAGAAAAATGTATTATTTTTATTTCGTTCTCCTAAATCGAAAGTGCTTAAAAGCTTCAATTTAATAAAAAGAAGACAAATTATTTAAACTTAATTGTACTAAAGAAAATTACATTTTGTCTACTACAATTGCAAAACAAGGACAAATAAATCACTTCAGGAATACATTTTTTAGAATCTGTCAACAGGTTTCTCAAACAAGGGAGAAGAAAAATAATAAAATTTTGTCAGCATGTGGCCTCTAAGTACAAGTTTATTCAGTGCGACGTTGTCGGGTTTTACAGCTATGACCTCTCTTTAAAATTCTCAGTTTCGTATTACTGAAACTGACAAGAAGGTTCCATTTCGAATCACAAAATAAAAAATTGTACCAATTCTGAATCTAAAATCCTTATTGTTGAAATTTATTTGAATAAAAAAGTTGTTTAAATTGTGTCAGTGTAGTTGTATTAAATATGTGATTGCGCAACTGAGGCTAGGTCGAAAATCTTTTTTTGGTTCACTAATCACTTGATAAAAATAATAACAATTCCTAATCAGTTTAATAATTTTTAATGTGATAATTTAAGTTTTGGACCCTATCCGTGGCCGGAAGAACATTAATTTTTGTGAAATTGACAATAAAATAAACATGTATGTGAATTAAATTAAGTTTGAGCACCTATCCGTAGCTGAAATGTCTAACAATATTTTTTTCAAATACTGCATAACATTTTTTTAAAATATACATTATAATGGAATTTAGGTCAATTAAATTATAAAATATTATGTCTAAGGCAGGACTTATTCACATTGCCTTACTGATGAGTCCGGTGAGTCAGTCCGGAACAAAGCATATAAAAAAAGCTAATTTGCATTTAATTATGTTTTTAATTTATTGCAGAACAAAAATAAATATCATCGACCCTAATGCCAATTAAAAAATCTTTTTTACAATTAATATGAAAATATTGGATGCTCAAAGCGAATTGAAAATAAGTTATTTTCTTGCATTTTTTCTATAGGAGAAAAGCTCGTAAAGCTTTAGTTATGAAGTCAACTTTATTTCAACATTTTAAATAAACAGTAAACATTTCCTTTGATTCCTTGAACTTCATTCTTTGAATATGCATCAATGAATTATCTGCACAGAATGGTGTAAATGGATACAAAATACAATCATGACAGAGCAGGTATTTAAATATCTAGAGGATATTCTATTGAATACACGTCAGATATAAATGACGGGTTCCTTTCAATAACCTCTACGAAACTGGAAACTGATTGATCACATGTGAATTATCGAAAAACGATGTATTGAAATTTCTGAATTTCACAAAAAAACGAAGCTTTCATTATATTTATTATTGTAGTATAATTCTGAATTTACTTTTCTCATAATAGGGGGATTTTCATCAAATAGGGGAACAATAGGGGAATAAATTCTTTTGAACAAAATTGATGTAGATACCATACTGAATGCAATTTAAAACACTTTAAATTCGTAAGTTTTCAAGACGAAATATATTTCATTTTTCACAAAATATTTAAATTTTCAATCAAAAAAGATTTTCTACCAAAAGAGATAAGCTTTAAACCTAAAAAGAAGAATTTTAAAGAACGAATTTTGACCAAACATTGGAATTTTCCACCAAAAAAGATTGTGTTAACAAAAAAGTTTGAATTTTTAACGTAATAGTGGAATTTGAAAAATACAACAAAAACAAATTTTCAACCAGTTGAATTCAACGAAAAAATACGAATTTTCAAGAAAATAGTTGAATCATCAAACTAAATAAATGA
>CAKNWU010135360.1:793-11904 GCA_932072015.1 Andricus quercustozae | reverse complement strand
AAATTTTTAAATATCATTAATCAAAGTAGAACTTTGTAATTTCGTATCACACCAAGCCCTATCGATCCTGTATTACATATAATAATACTAATTTAATGCCTTCATTCTGTTCATAAGTATACATGATAATAAAAAATATCAATTATATATATACATAGCGTTTAAAAAAACTGTTAATCATAAATCGAACTGTTCAAAATTTAAGAATTTTAAATAAAACCCATTTCAACATAAAAGCATTCTTAGCTGAAATAGTATAATTTCAAGTCCTTAAAAATTAGACATAGTATGCATCAAATTAAAATTTTAAACAATGTGCAACTTACAATTTGAAGCCCTTGAAATTGAAAATGTAATAGTGTCTAAAATTTAATTGGATGGAGACTGCTGTCCGAAAATCCTAGTTCCAGAAAATTTGTCACTTCTCGTTTTGGACAATTGACTCATCTCCCTCGGAGCGTTTGGCAGGGCAGGGTCGCGGCCATCACCGTAAACGCGACAAAGATGGTAGTATATCACTCTTAGGGCCGCATTATGTCTGTAGAGATAATTCATTCTCGTGTGAGTGGGACACCTCTGTATAGTATGTGTTCTAGGTACTCAGCGTGTGTATGACACGTACTGCACCTATCGCTGGAAACTTCTTGACGTAAAATGGGATCACGGTATACTAAGGTGGAAATGACGCCATTCTGGCATGCGAAATGAAACCCTCTGTATCTGAATTAAGTTCTGATGATCTGAGGAAAGCAAAAGTTAGCTCCTTCGACAAGGGCGGATTTTCTACATTTCTGTCGTGATTAAATGTGGAATCCCGATCATTCCGCCAGCCTCGTCGTCTGACGACGATGAAACTGACGGGGTTGACACTGGTGAACCTGAGGTTTTTGTCCAGTTTACGACATTACGTAGACCCAGGTTGTGCCAAGTATCGTCGCCGATGCTGAGCCTGAAAGCGATTTCGTCATGTGTGCAATAAAGGAAGTATTGCGGTTGAAATTAGGCGCTACTGTCGCATTACGAGACTTCAAACCTGCAGGTTTTCCTGACTTCAAAGAATGCGAATCCTGTAGAGGTGGAGATGATAAAGCTACCTCAACAGCTTCCAAGGCGGTCATCTTGTCCATCAGAAAGGCATGCAAAGTATTATATTTCGTTTGTGTAGTCGAAGCTCCCAAACTATCATCTGAAGATTTGCGTGTAGTAATATATGAGCGCGGAGCGGGCATGTAGACGAGAAGGTCATACCATTTATCTGATGGACATATCAAAGAAGCTAATGCTCCCACAACTTCATTGAAATCATTCAACAATGTACGTAACCCTAGAAATTACTGGTAGATTGAAGATTTTGGCTAAGTGTCTATTTATCAAGACCCTATTATTGAGGTATCTTGACAATAATGTCTTCTATGTCCTCTCGAAATTTTCGGCGGTAGTCGAGATATTGTTCATTAATTTAGCGGGCTCGTCTGAAATACTGACCTTAAAAAGTGCAATTTTTGCACCTTTGGTAAAAATTGGTCATCACCCACTATTGATGTGAAAGGTCTCTAGAGGTAGGCAACTCCGTATATATTCCGGAATATTTCTGGTTTTATAAACGCAGAAATATAGGCCGATTATTAAATTTTGACGAATCCTGATGAATCGAACCGTTCTCACTTTTAGAGGCTAGGCTCTCAAAATTATCGAGGTAATCATTCAAATAAGTTTTCGTAGCCAAGTACTTTTTCTCCGCTTGGGGAAAAAGTTCCAGTTTATGGTAGTTATTTTCCGCATTGTGAACTTTTTCGGTCACCATAATGTCATTACTGTTGCTAAATGTTGATCAACATAATGAGCAAAAGACAACATTCTTACGAATTCATTTCAACACAATGCAAAAGATACACACAAAAATTGTCGCGTAAAGGATAAACATTTATAGCGGCGGTATACCGCCAGAACATAAAGGTTATTTACTTACTATACCAAAAATTGAGGGGCTGATAGCAAAAGCGGACTAAAAAAAGAGTCGAAGGAAAAGTGGGTTGATTATGTTTCAGCGGAAAAACGAATTAGCCCAAGCGCTACGAGCAAAAATGAGTTAAAGATTTAACTCGTTTTTGCTCCTAGCGCGTGGGCTAACCCATTTTTGCCCACACTTATATTTCGATATCGTTCACCCCCCACAAAAACTTTTGATTCTTTTTTGGCTGCGCTGATATTTTCGTCTCGTTCGTCCCTGGACGATCGAGAATGAATAAAATTGAAGGGTTTATCTCTAAATGGTAGTTCAAACGAAATTCTAATGATTTTTCAGAAAGCCTGAAAAGCTAGATTTAAAAATTATGTTATATTTCGAAAAAAATTAGTGATGAATATCAAAAAATTTCATTTCATTTTAAATACGCAAAATATTTCGCAAATAAATGATCAATACCATGGGGTCCTAGAAATAATTCGGTTCTTATTCTGCGGAATAGGAAAACTAAAATAGGAATAATTGCACAAAAATGGTTTCACGGTGATTGGCTGCGTTTCGTCACATAATTTGCACTCAATCTAAACAATTTATAGACAAAAAAAGTTTTTATATTGAACTCATGAAAGTTATTCATTTTTCTTCTTCAAATTTTATAAGCAATTATCCATATAAGCTATTAATGATGTAATAAATAAAGTTTTTCCCACGAAATTGATCAAAAATTACTGGGCGATGACACCTTGTTATCATATTTAGTCAGTTAATAACAATTGATGCTTATTTGAATAAACCTAATCAACAAATGCACTTGTGTGCTATTTTCCGACGTACTAGATTGGTTCTCTCAACGCAATCAAATTTTATTAACTAATTTATAAACCTTTGGGGATATTTCAATGACTAGCTGATGTTGATGAATGTTGAGTAGGTCAGAAAATTATATAAATGATGTCAGAGTTGACGGTATAGTGGACCAGTATACCTACAACTCTAACATCCTTTATTTAATTTTCTAACCTGGTCGACATTCTTCAACATCAGCTAATCACAAAACACGCTTGGAAGAAGATACAAAATTGGTCCAATATACTAACAACTCTAGCATCCTTTATTTTATATTTCAATGACAACCGGCAGTTATTATTTTTAAAAACAATTTTTTCACCAAATTTGTATTATCACATGTATTTAGAAACAAAAAAATTCCACGTTCCGTCTAGGAAGTAGCAGTCAATTATTTATCAATCATTCCTTACTATCAATCTATAATAATTGATGATTGTTTAAACAAAATTATCTACAAATTCCTTTTTTCTATTTTCAACATTTAAACTAATTTTTTGAATTTTTTCCACTTGGATAACAATCTATTATTGTTATTGTTATTAACAATATCATAGACAAATTTATTTCTTCTCATGTAATTTCAAGTGAATTCCACAAGAAACATAGCTTTTTTTTCAAATGCATGAGACAAGAAAAGTTGGTTTATACCATTCTGAGTAACATCAACAATAGTTAGTCGTTATCCAAGTGTCTAAAAAAGTTAAAAGATTATTTAATCACATTTGTTAGAGTTAAAAAATAAAGTTTAAGTCTTCGGAAGTAGGCAAATAATGCATTGGTTCATTAAGTTTATTTCAAAAATCATCAATTTTTAACGCTTGGTAATATAGAATCGTTCCTATATAATTGGCTATTAATTTTTCAAAGAAAAGCTTAAATTTTTGTTCATAAATAGGGCATTATTTCGAAACTTTACCCACTCAAAAAACAAAAGCTGTCTGCTGTAAGTCCAACTTGGTCAAAGTGTCGTGATCTTGGATAGTAGTTTACAGGGAAGAAATTCTGTTATTTTGATAATTATTTACCGACGGGGAAGGGGTGAAAATTTTGGGATTCCCGTTGATATCGCATATTTCAGCGAGTGTTAATTCTTCTAATTTTATAGAGAATATAACTGTTCAGGTTGTTCTAATTCAAATAATTAAATTCTGCTATCATTTTTACATATATGTAATACATAAATTTGCCATCCAGTGCAATCATATACATATTTATTCAAGAGTTATTTAATATACTTCGGTTTTTGCTGTACTAATAATTGGTCTTGACTGAATGACAGATGGTATAGTAGGAGAAAATCCAATTCTGCAGTCAAAGTTCTATAATAACAAATTCTTTCTGAAAATTATAGCATGGCTCGGTAGAGGGTGAAGCGTTCGTTGCATTTTATGTTTTTATTTCTGTTAGAAAAGGAATTCAAATTTAAAAACTTTTTGAGGTTTGTCGAGAGTTTGGAGACCTCCTGGGGTCCCAAAACTGTTGGCCCTGACTGTTACTAATTATTGGTAGCTTTTTGTCCTCACTGCTGAAAAAAATACAAACCAAACTATTTATTAATTGATTCTTCTTTTGTGATACTGTGATTGGATTTAAGATCCAAAGTTAAAATTCCTTAGTTTTTTACAAGTCAACAGACGTTTCAAGTCAAGTGGCGGTCCACAGTGGGGAGAAAAATAGTCCATGGTCGAATTGAATTTATCTGATTTAAACTTTTCTTTTCAGAATAAAAGATAGTAAAGTTGTGCATTAATTTCACGTTGCAGATTTTTGAGAAGCTTTTAAATTATTTTTGTATGTTAGAACAGATATGGGAGACCATTTCTTTTTACTATTGCAGAGCATCGATTTTTGAGAAATACATACTAAAATTCGTTCCAAGATACCTACATTGAGTGAAGCAACTATCCTCAAAAGTTTTCTAGTAGTAGCGCGCATGTTTAACACTATTTAATTTGTTATTAACAAGTAATAAAACAAAAATATTTTTGTGGGGATTGGCTGGACAAACAATTACTGTAATTTTGTAAACAAACTGAATGGTAAAATGTACTATTGGACTATTTTGCGATGTACAAATTTGGTTCCGTCAACATAAGTAAATGTAGGTAAACAATCTATAAACTTTTAAATACATTTAGATAACAATCAACTATTATTATTATTAATGTCCATTTTTCTTACAAATTTTTAATGTAATATGCATTTATAAAGAAAAAATATGGGAAAGAATATTTATTCGTACTGTATAATTAATTTGGTGGAGGAAGAAATTGTTCAATACATAGAATTTATATAATTTTTTCCGTAGAATAGAATGGTGCTATTAGTTTTTCCGTATCTCGCATATTGAAACAAATTGTCTAAATAAAAATTGTTAAAGCTATTCAAAAACCACATTTTTACACTACAATTTGCTGTAGAATTGTAGAGCACTTTTGAACCAATGAACCGCGTTTTTAAAAATGTTGCACCTACATGGTTAATTGTTTATGATAAAATTTGTATCATCTTATGACTTTGGGGCGTATTTCTCAAATGTATATCTACTCAAAAAATCAAAATTGTCCGCTCACAGTTAAACTTGGACAAAGTGTTGTAATATTAGATAGTTTGTGGGAAAAAATTATGTCATTTGTATACATATTTACGTGTGAGAGGGGGATTTTTGCATTTGTGTGGATATCGCTTATTTCAGCGATTTTTAATTCTTCTATTTGGTGATAAATGAGAATTCTTCCAGTACAGTTTTCATAGAATTTTGCAGGCTCTTTCTTTTGATCATAAGCATTTTTTAAATGATAAGTATTTGACCTTCAAAAACGAAAGTAAAAACCAATTTGCCTTTTTTGCAAAAAGATAAATTTTTATTTTCTTATCTCGAAATAAAGCTTAGGTCTTTCTCTTCAAGTGCTTTCAGGTTAAAAAGGCAAACTTTTACGTTTTCTTAATAAAAATAAGCAATGAGTGGCTTTGAAATTATACCATCTGTTTTTGCGATTTTTAACTCTTTCAATGGCAATATAAAAAGTGTTCTCTACTACAATTTTGATCAGTTTTCTCACTACCTTCTCATTAATCGTAAACATATTTCGGAAAAATACATATTTGACCTTCAAAAATAAAGGTCAAAAATAAATTGACTTTTTTCATAGAACAACACTTTCAACACATTTTTTAAGCTTGAAAGAAATCTTGAGGATTTTTTTTAGGAACTTAAAATTTAAAAATTTGATTGAACTTTTGGCTTCGTCTACTCGTTCCGAAAAATTGGATAGTTGGAAAAGTGGATGGCCTACTCGTCCCGAAAATTCGGAACGACTAGCCAAGCGTGTGAAAAATATTGGACTAGTCATCCCGAATTTCGGACGACGAAACACTTCGTGAACTTTTTACTGTCGGAAATGAGTTTTTAATGCTTCAGTATGCCCAATGACGCTTGCGCACGTTCGCCGATGTTATGAACGATTATTTTTACCAATAAGAAATTAAATGTTATTTTTTAATTATTAGGCTCCCAAAAAAAACCAAAGCTTTCTTTTCAGCAAAAGAAATAAAACAAAGTCCTTCTATGGAAAAAGACAACTTTTCTGAAAAACCACTCATTACTTATTTTTATTAATAAAAATAAACATTCCCACTGTTAAACCTCAAAGCTCTCAAAGGCATAAACTTAAACTTTCGTTTGAGATAAAAAGATGAAAATATTTTTTATTTAAAAAAAAAATTCTGATCAATGGTAAGGGCATAACAAAACTATAAAAACTGTACTGAAAGAAATTTTACTATTACCAAATACAAAAATTAAAACTCGAAAAAATAGGCAATATCGACGACAATCTTAAAATTGTAACCCTCACCTACGAAATGATAGAACTTCTGCCCCATAAACTACTATTCAAGATCACAACACTTTGACCAAGTTTCACTTGGGGCAGAAAAATTTGAATTTTTGAGTGGGTATAATTGCGAAATAATGCTCTATTTATAAATAAAAAATTTCGCTTTTCTTTGAGGAATTAACAGCTAGTTATTTATCAACGATTCCACATTACCAATAATAGAAAATTTATGATTGTTTGAACCAACTCAATGAAAGAATTAATTATTTTACCATTTTCCATGACGTAAGCTTCATTTTTTAACTTGATCAACTGTTAATAATGATTTTTTAACCATTTTAGAAACTTGGATAACAGGTAACTGTTGTGGTTTTCACTAAGAACGTTACAAACCAATTTTTCTTATTAACAATGATTGATTATCATCAAAGTGTCTAAGAACAGTTCAACAGATAGTTGGTAAGAGTTGATTACGCGTTAAAAAAACCAAGTTTAAATGTTAAAAATAACCAGATAACTAGGGAGACAGAATGCATTTCAACTCGGGCAGGTTCTATCCCAGGTGCGAATTTGGGTTGGCAGCCAGAGTTGACGGTCGGCCCAAAGTCGGGCCAGCTTTGGCAACCGAATTTAGCTAACCAAGGTTGGCCCAACTATAGCAGTTCGAAGCCACCTTAGTTGGGCCAACGTTAGAAGCCGACATTGGCATCTAAAATTCACCCGACCGTCGCCCCAACTCTGGCCCAAGGTTGGGTCGACGGTCGTTTAGGCTTTGGCAAATTGGCTCTAAATAACCATAACACTACGGTCGGTCCGACTCTAGGCGATAGTTGGCCCGACCATCGGCGTAATATTATCCAGCGCAAGTAATCTCATTGCTGCCGACCGTCGGTCAACTCTGGCCCAAGGTTGGGTCGTCGGTCGTTTAGGCTTTAGAAAATTGGCTCAAAATAACCATAACACTACGGGCGGCCCGACCGTGAGCGATAGTTAGCCCGACCATCGGCGTAATATTATCCAGTGCAAGTAATCTCACTGCTGCCGACCATCGGTCCAACTCTGGCCCAAGGTTGGGTCGACGGTCGATTAGGCTTTGGCAAATTAGCTCAAAATAACCATAACACTACGGTAATAAGAAATTTTCGAAACAAAATTTTTTTGTTATTTATTTATAATTTATTTCATTTATATCCCCGTTAACAGTTAATTAATTTTACCTGTACATGGCGTCACATAATAATAAAAAAGTTAATTATTTTTTTAACTGCTTTGAGCTGTGGCTTATGAGGATGGTTTTTTCATTGACTTTCAATTCTGGAGGTATAGAGTAATGGGTAAGACTCCCGACTGCTAGGCGATAGATTCAGGTATAGATGTAGGTTCGAAACCCCGTAGCGTTAGAAATTTTATTTGTAATATAATGTTTAAAAATGTAATATATGTATTCATTCTAAGCAGGACCATTAACATTTAGAGTCAAAATACTCGCAATCAATTATTATTTATTTTTTGAATACCTATTTTGTGTATTTCCACTTGTGTAGTAAGAAGCTTCAAAAATCAAAGTCGGCATTACATTGTTGTCCAAGGTTGGGCCAACTTTGAAAACAAATGGTGTGCCAACCTTATATTTCGCGGTTGGCTCAACCATGACAAGTATTGTTGGCCCAACTGTGGAAAATAGGGAGGGCATGCGTTATCATTACGCTGGTTGGCCTGACCATTGGCTCACAAAGTTGAGCCAACTTTGAAAACCAGTGGTATGCCAACCTGGTATTCCACGATTGGCTCAACCATGACAAGTATTGTTGGCCCACTGAGAACATGTCCAAAAGTTTCTGGTTCTTGCTTGCACGCTCGGCAGTTCATATTGCCTACAGGTACATTCATTGTGCGTTCGCACATTGTGGGCTTTTGGTGCTGTCTTAAAAGGCAAAAAGAAATCCCTCAGTCTCCGATCTCAATCCAGCAGACTTGAGAAACATGTTGGACATACCCATCGATAGCTCTTCTTTACGTATAATGCCGTAGAATTTACCTTGAAAGGGCATGTCAGCACATTCTCTTAGTAGAAGCGCATGTTCTGCTTCCTGTATACGACTTTTGAGCACCAAAGGTGTTAGTGATGCTAGGCCATGTGTAGTGTCCCTGGAATCAAATGGGAGGCCAAGCTCCTCTGCGGCCCTATCTGCGGCACGGTATAGAAACGCCGCAACATTGTTGGCTTCATGTTGATGTACGAGTCGCATAAGAGAATCTGCACTATTTAGAACTGAGCAGGCTCTAGCCAGAACCTTTCTTCGATGAAGACACTCCAAGCTTAGGAAGCCTCTACCCCCTTTATCTCGAGGTACCCATATTCGAGGTACGGAAGATCTAGGATGATGACTTCGATGGATTGTCATCATCTTGGATTGGCTTCGGTTAAGTTGCTTGAACTGATAGACGTTCAATTTTACTGCACCAAACGTGTAGAGCAATACAGGAACGGCCAGCATATTGGTCGCCTGGATCTTATTCTTCCCGGATAATTCGGAAACCCAAATTTTTCTGAGAATTTAGCGATACCTTTTCTCAAGGGCCGTTTTTACACACGCACATCTTGGGTTTTCGCTTGCGGTATTCCAAGATATACATATGTTTCTCCATTACCAAGATGTTGAATGGTATTTCCACCTATGAGATGAACATCCTGATTGTCACGCGATGATGTAGTTTCTAGTCTTCCTTGGTGTAGGTGGACGCAGGCACACTTGTCCAGTCCAAAGCTCATGCCAATCGCTTAAAAGTACCTGTTTGCCGTTGCCGCAAGGATGTTAAGGCCCT
Organism: Andricus quercustozae; assembly: GCA_932072015.1. NCBI lineage: Eukaryota > Metazoa > Arthropoda > Insecta > Hymenoptera > Cynipidae > Andricus > Andricus quercustozae. Next base: position 2,424 of record CAKNWU010135360.1, on the reverse strand, counting down.
CTTTTGGAGAAGCAAAGAGTTTAAGGATGTCCATGTATAAAAGGTGGTTGACCTTATATTCTCTTCTCCTCGGCGGCCCACATAGGTATCCAGAGCTTTTGTTTCGGAGCACAATAGATAGAGGCAAGAGGCAGATGCAGAAAAGTATCGGACATAGAGAGTCTTCCTGGAAGAGCCCCCTCTTATATGTGACATAGCTGGTAGTCACTTGTCTTTTGTCAGATGTTATGATGGTTACAGCCCAACATGTCGAAGGCATTTTTGTTTGAGTTGGATTTTTGAATAGTCTGTACGGGGCTGTCTCGGTATATATCATGAGTCACGGAAAATTTTTTCTAATGTAATCAAGTGATCTGATAAGAGCAGTATGTCTGATTTGACATCTTGGACAAGTCTGTTTTTTTTACCAAAAGTTCCGCGGACTGAGTTGCAGATAAGTGTATGATTGGGGGACGTACAACTTCAAATAGGATCTGAACCACCAAAACCTCGCTAAAAGTACATAGAAAAATTTGCAGAGGTACGGGCTCAGGGGTCGAACCCTGGACCTCTAACGTGAAGTCCAAGCGCCCAACCGCCTGAGCCACCGAGGCTCATTTTATTATTATAATTATAATTAATATTTTTAGTATGTTATAGTCAAAGAAAAAATTAAACGGTGACCTTTTTTGATATTAAGTGGGATATAATTTTGCCATAAACAGGTGTGTACATTTTTTAAAAGCTCGTGTACCCGATGTCCATAAATAGAAAAAGACCTGATGAGGAATCTATCCGCTATTAGTCTCAATCTATTATAAAGGGAAAATTATTTCAGATCAGCTTACAGGACATTAATTGGGATAGTGATGCGATAAAACAAAATAATCCTTAAAAGTTGTGGTTTGAGATATTTAATTTTTTATACCATCCGTCTTCACAAATAGACAAAGCATGAGATCCATATTCCATGTTGAGTGCTGCGTCATTCTTCGAACAGTAATTCATACTCCGATCTATCATTCGGTGGTTCTTTGAGTGAAAATGTGATGCGAATTATAATCTCTTCTTCTCTTAAGAAATTGAACCATTTTGGCTCACGTGAACAATATATGTACAGTAAGACCAAATTCACACCAGTCAAAGCTATCCGTGCGAAAGTGACGCTTTTATACGCCTTATACTGGGTGGCACCCTCTCCCGGCGAAATCGTGGAAACGTTTCAAATGTAACCACGTCTCACCACCGTGAGATAGATGGCTACAGTCTGCTATGGACTCAATACGACCCTCAAGTGTTTCGGAATTTCGTTGACACACAGAGATGATTTCAGGTTATGAATCAGTGAGAGCTTGGCACCTTCAAACGCACCGATGATTATGACGACTAGCTTCACAGAATATTCTGCCTAGAAATGTCGCAACTCCCTCATACGCTCTATGCTTTTCTTTATTTTATTCTCCTTGGCTGTAATGTTCTTGTCGCCTGGTGCCGGAAATTCGATAACGAACCATGAATCAAATGAATAGAGTAGTACGGGGACGGCAAGCATATTCGTTGCACATACTTAGTGCCTGGCGACAGTTCGAAAGACTAAATTTGTCGACGTTTGTATCTACATCGGAGAGCACCCTTTACAGATGTTACATCCT